>JAQGBX010005872.1:0-13137 GCA_034698745.1 Megaphyllum sjaelandicum
AAGATGGTATATCTTCCGGTTAAAGATGGTATATCTTCCGGTTAAAGATGGTATATCTTCCGGTTAAAGATGGTATAAACTCAAAATGAGCGCCATACTCTGTAAAAACATCCTTCTTTAGCATACCATGCCATAGTTTTGGCCAAATATGTCACTTACATGTATATGATCATGCATTAAAACTTGCTTTATCTCAATTTCTCAAAATGACAAATTTTGAGTTGGGACACTTCCAAAGCAAGGATGCAATATTGGCGGCCATTTTGGAATTACTACATCGACCAGTGCAAAATTGCAACTGATCGTTGATCAGTAGGTGAGAAGCCACCAGGCCCCTGGTCACCCCTCCCTCCCCCACGTGCCATTGACGCCCAATGACAAATTATTCCATTTCCCCCATGGCTTAGTGTACGGCCACTTTCACCACCAGCGCCATCCTTGGACGAGGCATCACACTTGTAATTTAAAGTTATGGCCCAGCTTTCCCTCCCCCATTTGTTCGATGGCAGCTGTCGTTGGTCAGCAGCTGCGGCAGCTGTCCGGTAGAGTCCACTGCGGCCGCAGGGAGAGGAGTGACGCTAGGTGGCGCCCTGCGATTGTTCTACACGCCTGGCTTTATTGCTTTTGTGTGCAGTTCAATTTCTTGGGAGTCACAATGCGTAATTCGGGGCGGTGGGTCAATGGGACCCGCATCATTATAGTGGCCCTCGGGGGGCAGATGGCGCCCCCTGCGCCCCCTGGCGGACCATAGGCGACATAGCTCACTGCCTCCCCCTTTAATCGGAAGCGACAAACAAACCCTCCCCAATTCATACAAGGGTGGAAACGACCAGAAGTCAGGGATTGTCAGGGATTTCCGGGTGCTGGAGCTACATGCAATAAATTACACCGTGGATAGGACCACGGCTGTTACCCTCTTTTTTGGCGCTGCAGTCAACCAAAGAACAAAGTAGATCAGCCTTTAACGATTTCAGAACCTCGATTGAGAACTCGCTTTCTAACGAATTTCTGATTGTACGAATTCATTTCAAGCTCCTGATATTAGGTGTGAACGAATAATGTTAATTACTTCGTTTAAGAGAATTTCGAATTCGATACTTTCGGCTATAACGAATGAATTTTCCAATTTCCAAGCATTCGGGATTTTTAAACTAATGAACTATGGACAATGAGAAAAATAGATACGTTATAATGGGAAGATGTATCACTTTCCCATTCATATACATTGTACATGTACAGTAAAATGACCACCAAAAAAAAAAGCTATGTTGGTCACTGTTTACAGGTGGTCACTATACAGAGAATGCCCGAATGTGCACTTAGCCACTTATACATGTAAACTGTAAAACACGTGGTAAAAAAAACACAAAACCAAAAAAGTACAGAATCATCATGTCCAAGGGTTAAAGCAAGATGTAACGTGACTCATCGGTTATCTGGTCACTTTTTAAGGTACATTCGCAATGTCAAAATTGCCAAAAAGTCAACACGCACTTTTCACTGTATACAATAGACAGGTGGTCATGGTAACTATACAGAGAATTTTTTGAACGAAATGTACGCTAGAAAAAACAATACACTAAAACGTGGTCAACATAAACAGGTGGTCACCATTCAAAAGTGGTCACTTTTCCAGGTTTTACTGTACGTACATGGGGTGGACTTATATCAAAACGTCTAAGGAACTTTCATTAATATTGTTGAAGTCACAATTTGTCTGACTTCTGATAATACGAATTAACTATACTGTTTAAAACGAACAAATTTTGACGTCCCTTTAGATTTGTCTTAACGAGGTTCGACTGTTTTTCAATTTTCACGAAAGCTGTTGAAGTTGAAACTTCTTATTAAAATCTGAAAGGCAAATGCACGTTAACTTTCATGTACAATTTTGTTTTACGGATCCTTTTCTAATTTTTTCTCAATATTCGACCGTGAGAGGTGGCACTATTTCGTGACGATAACAACACGTTTATATTTACACTAGAAAGCTTTTAATATCGTTTATTCATAGCACTTGTTCACACGTAAATACTTTATGAAACATATGCTGTATATTTATTATGCGTTGTATAACATACAACTGTAGGACATAGTTTATAGCAGTAGATTGAGGTTATATTGTCACATAAACCGGAAATGCTACAATATGATACTGAATTGTTGGCACTTCAGTAATGACAACACGTGCTAAAATATTTGATGTATTGGCAATATGCAGGAATCTTTAATTCTACCTCATAATATTGTTTAAAGTGACAGTGGCATGCCTCTTTGATGCATGGGTAGGGTGACAAAACAGACAATGTGCCCCCTTCCCCCATGCCAAAAAACCCAACTATAAATAATGTTGAAAATTTGCACAATTGCAAAAAGACGTTCTATAAACCTTTTGAAATATTATAAAAATAACTTTTAATGCGATATGAAAATGAAAATGTTTCAAAATGTTCCAATGAAAATGTTTGAAAATGTTGCAAAATGTATCTTTGAAAATGTGGAAAATTTTGGAAAATTTGCATAATTGCAGAAAAACGTTCTATAAACTCTTATAAAAATATAAAAAAATACCTTATAATTTGATATGAAAATTTTAAAAAATGTTTCAAAATGTTCCAATGAAAATGTTGAAAATTTTGCAAAATGAATCTTTAAAAATGTGGAGAATTTTGGAAAATTTGCATAATTGCAAAAAGACGTTCTATCAACTCGTTTAAAAATGTTATAAAAATACCTTATGATGCAATATAAAAATGCTGAAACTGTTTTAAAATGATCCAATGAATGCTGAAAATGTTTCTAAATGTATCTTTGAAAATGTGGACAATTTTGGAAAAGTTGCATAATTGCAAAAAGACGTTTTATCAACTCTTTTAAAAATGTTATAAAAATACCTTATAATGCAATATGAAAATGCTGAAACTGTTTTAAAATGTTCCAATGAATGCTGAACATTTTTCAAAATGTATCTTTGAAAATGTGGACAATTTTGGAAAATTTGAATAATTGCAAAAAGACGTTCTATCAACTCTTTTAAAAAATGTTATAAAAATGCCTTATAATGCAATATGAAAATGCTAAAACTGTTTCAAAATGTTCCAATGAAAATGCTGAAAATGTTTCAAAATGTTCCAGAATGTTGAAAATATGTTGAAAATATTGCAAAATGTATCTTTGAAAATGTGGACTATTTTGCAAAAATTATCAATGGAAATGTTGAAAATGTTTCAAAATTTACCAATGGAATGGAATTGTTGAAAATGTTTCAAAATTTATCAATGAAAATGTTACAATTTTTTGCAAAATTTACCAATGAAAATGTTGCAAATGCTGTAAACGACATAGATGAATTTTGGAACCCCAATGATGCTACCAAAGTAAACAAACAATACCTATATCTCTTCATCCTTGTCATTGAAGGGTGAACCATTTAGTCAAAAACTTCAAAATTGTCAAAATGTCCGTTATTTATACCATGCAATTGGGCGAAAATTTGACCTCTTTAACCAACGCAAACACAAAAGGAGCAAATGAATCAGTTAAATTCAATTTGTTAACGCATTGAAATCAGCTGCATATCTCCTAAAGAACACATATAGTTAATGAGCCATGGACAAACAATGAAGTAACAAACAATGTTTGTTTTTTTCCAAAACAGTGGAACCAAATTTATGATTTTCACCCTGCTGTTTATCGTTTCGTGGACGAAAAGGTAGTTCTTATCAGTGTTTTTACGACTCTGCTAATATTGCCACTATTTAGCATTTTCCATTGCAACAGTTTAGGTAATTAACAGAATCCAGGTTCATCAAAATAAAGATTTTTCACTCGTGCTGTCAACCCTAAGGGTAATCGAAAGTAAACTGGCCATAATTTCACGACACAATGCCAAAATCCTCAGAAAAAAACTAACTAAAATCAGTAAAAAAAACTTTTAATAATTAACGACGGAATGGGAGCGCACAGTCTGGATTTTGTATTTTGGAAGAAGTTAAAATGCAATTAATTCGTTTTAAGATTATAAAGAGTGGAACGAACGTGTAGCTTATTTCACCAACCGAATCTGTTTTGTTGTGAATAATGCGTAATTAGGACGAATTTAACACGCACGCATCTCCATTTTCTTTTTTAATTTGTCGAAAAAGAGGAATTAGGAAAAAGCTGATCGCGGAATGGTGCGGTTTTTTTGGTCTTCTGGTGAAAATCCGAACGAAATTCCAAGGGATGTTCCCACGCATTTATTTCTCGTAAGCTTTGCGATATCATCAACATGTTAATAGTCTGAATCTTGACCATGCATTCTGAACAGTTCCTTACGATGCATAGTTTAAAAACAATACAAAAATAAAAAACAAAACCAGCGTCTTAATGAAAATTCATATGAAAATGGGTTTTTGGCAGTAATATTTTACCGGAAGAGCTTAATTTGCTGCTATATTTTCAGAAAAGATTAGTGACAGCGCTCCAGGTAAAGAAAAACTCAGCTGGTGGCACCACTGTTCTGAAAATCCCTCATTTGACCATTCGTAAATGGGGCAGTTAAGCCAAACAGCTAAATAGACAAATCGGTTAGTGGATACGGCTATTTAGCCACTTATTGACACCCTCTAAAATTTAGTTTACCAAAGAGTGCCGAGATTTTTGGAATAACGATATAATTCCTACAAGAACGATCATATTTTCCAATAAAACGTTAAACGTTCATATTGTATGAAGTCATTGCAATCCAAAATTAATACTTCTAGATGGTTAGCTAAGGCCCATTTTCTGAATAGAAATTTGAAAAAAAATTCACTTTCGGAGTACAGCGATTTGGAAAATTTTCCAAGTTTTCCATGTACAAATTTAAAATTTTCGACGTTTTCTGAGTACAAATTTGCAAAATTTTCCACGTTTTCCGAGTACGAATTTGCAAAATTTTCCACGTTTTTCGAGTATATATTGGCAAAATTACCTACGTTTTAAGAGTACAAATTTTCCACATTTTCCGAGGACAAAATTGCAAAATTTCCCACTCTTTCCGAGCACAAATTGTTAACATTTTCCGAATACAAAATGTTCCCATTTTAAAAAAAATTTCGCGCAATTATTTTAAATTTTTAAAAAAATTTCCATATGTTAATTTTCAAAATTGTCGTTAGTAAATTTTAAAAAAATATTTTCCAGTGTCAATTTTGGAAAATGTCAATTTTTCACGTTGCCATGGGTCAGGGAAATTTTTCTTAAAACGTGGAAAAGTCAGGGAAGCTGAAAATGAAGTTTCTGGGGGAACCCTGTCGTACAATCATAAATTCGTCCATTGCGAGTTCTTCGTAATGGGGTTCCACTGTACCAGAAATCGATTTCGAAAATTGAAGTTTTAAGTTTATGTTCAAAACTCCGTGAGAAAGCCAGAATTTTTCAAACAAGTCTGGGTTGCACGCAACGCCATCTGTCATCGATTGAGGAGCAGCTCAACTTCGGTTTCTCACCGCTAGGGGCGCGACGTGACAATGGCCGCGGACACCCAAGACGGTAATTCGTGTAATGTCTTCCTTGTTGTTCTTCCGACAAGAAATTCAATGTTCAAAGGCCGAGCTTTTAAATTGATACTGGTTTCTTTTCAATTGTTAAATGTCTGAGAAGGTCTCACCCTCGGAACATAATCCGAGCTATTATTCGTTAAATAATACGCAAATACATCGCCTCATTTTGTGGCATTAAGAGAGCAACAACGACATTAAAGGGTTCTTGAATGAAGCGCCTCAACCCTTTCTGGCCTCTGCCTTTTTCATTCACTATCAAACACAAGTTTTCAATGTGAAAATGCGCAGTTGGCCAATGCAACCACTCGTAATTGTTCACTTCCTGTCTGCTTGTGGTTTTATGTTAGTTCCCAAAATGGAGGAGGGAGGGGGCACTTTGCGATAGTTTGACTTTCGAGGAAGAATTGAACGTGATCTTTGCGTACGGAGCCATTCGATTGGTTAAAATAATGAAAGAAATAATTAGTGTTTCACGTTAGAGGGCGCTGATCCCTATGCAAATACAGTAAAACAGTTACCTGTGGTCACTATACAAAGAATGCCGAAATTAAAATAATGAACAAGTACAATGCACTTATACATGTAGACTGTAAGACATGTCGTAAGAAACCACAAAACTAAAAAAGTTCAGAATCACCATGTCCAAGGATTAAAGCAAGATGTAACTTGACTCATCCGTTATCTGGTCACTTTTTAAGGTACTTTGCAATGTAAAAATTGCAAAAAAGACAACACACACTGGTCACTGTACACAATAGACAGGTGGTCACGGGTCACTATACAGAGAATTCTTATGAAGGAAATGTACACTAGAAATAAACAATACACTAGAAAGTGGTCAACATAAACAGGTGGTCACTATACAAAGAATGCCGAAATTAAAATAATGAACAGGTACAATGCACTTATACATGTCGACTGTAATACATGTAGTAAAAAACCACAAAACCAAAAAAAGTTCAGAATCATCATGTCCAAGGATTAAAGCAAGATGTAACTTGACTCATCCGTTATCTGGTCACTTTTTAAGGTACTTTGCGATGCAAAAATTTCAAAAAAGACAACACACACTGGTAACTGTACACAATAGACAGGTGGTCACTGGTCACTATGCAGAAAATTGTTATGAAGGAAATGTACACTAGAAAAAACGATACGCTAAAAAGTGGGCCACATAAACAGGCGGTCACCATTTAAAGGTGGCCACTTTTCCAGGTTTTACTGTACTCAACTACTCATACTCAACATCTCAAACATTTTCGAAATTTCTTACATTATGGGTAGGCCTAGTATAAGACTCAGAATTATTATTAAAAAGGTTTTTAACTTCGTGCCGATTTGAAAACAGTTTTATTTACTTTAGAGAACTCTTGGAAAAGTAAAAATTATCAAATGTTGCATGTTTAAAAAAAACATTTTACGTTCTTGGAGATTTGAAAACCTTTTTTACTGTAGAGATCTGTAGAGATATCTGTATCTGATCTTACCTTGTATATACAAGTATCCGTAATATCAGAATTTTCGAAAATGTTTGAAATTTTCTACAAAAAAATTGGAAAAATACAAATACATGTATAATCTTCAATATTTTTTAAAATGTTTTACCTTCACGAGCATTTGAAAAGTGTTTTATTCTAGAGGGCGCTGATCCTTATACAATTACTCGTAATGCTAGGAAATTCGAAAAATGTTTGAAATTTTCTTAAAATACACTTAGAAAATTAAAAATCCTCAAAGTTGTTTAAAAAAACTTTCTACGTTCGTGCAGACTTGAAAACAGTTTTTTTACTCTAGAGGGCGCTGATCCCCATAAACGTTCTCGTAATGTTAGCGCTGAGTCCTAAACAAGTATACTCGTAATGTTAAAAAATTTGAAAATGTTTGAAATTGAAAAAAAAAAAAACAACTTGGAAATATATGAATAAAACTATTTTAAAACTATTTCCTCAAAATTATTTTAAAAAAACGTTCTACGATCGTGCTGATTTGAAAACTGTTTTTTTTCCTCTCCCCAAAATGTTAAACAAATTGATAAATAACTTTTTATAATAAAAGTTTAATTTGCAAAAGTATTTAAAACAAAAAAAAACATTTTGCGAATTTTTCTCGTGCGATTTAGCAATTTTCTCAATCTAATTCATTTCTTTTAAATCAACGAGAAAGTTCACAATTTTATAGGAGCATGTAAGCAAAATTGAAATTGTTTTTTTTTTACCTGCGATATCATCTCTTCGTCAACATGCCCCGGTTTAGCTTTTGTTGCATTTATTGTTGGGAAGGTCAAATGTGGCACCCAAGGGGCTCAAAAACAAGATTTGCCTAATTTATGCATGCAAATAAGCCACCATCTGGTTCTGCATGTAAAAACACCTCTTTGTGCCCTGTCATTGAAACAGATGTAACATGCAAATGTTGCACAATTGTCATTCTTGTGCACAATATTTGCATGGCTTTGCCATATGTCGCTAATGAGGATGGAATAAGTCTGACTGTACTGAGTCTGTTTGCTTTTAAAAGCGAAGAAACGTGTTGCTTACTCCCAAGTGCGATTTCAAGTAGTTTCCGATAAACGTGCGTTTAAACGTCCACTGATTTAAATCTTGAAAATTAAAAAAAAAAATAAGAATGGTTGTGTGTTTTTGTCCGCAAAAAGGCCAGATTGGCAAATCTCAACATTCAAGAAACTCGTTGCTTATTGTGCTGGTCAAACTGAAACCACATTTCAGTTGTAATAAATGGACAAACTCTATGTAAATGCGTGAGAATGCTTTTTGCACCAACCATAATGCAAAACAAAGTTAAAACTCATTAAGACGAATCAAAGTGACGTCAAAAATTCGGATAAACTGTAGTTCGAATTATCGGAAATCAGAGAAAACATGAACTCGACAGTAATGAAAGAAAAGAATATATTTTTGAAATATTCAGGGAAAAAAGATTATATTTTTGAAATATTCAGGGAAAAAAGAATATTTTTGAAATATTCAGGGAAAAAAGAATATTTTTGAAATATTCAGGGAAAAAAGAATATATTTTTGAAATATTCAGGGAAAAAAGAATATATTTTTGAAATATTCAGGAAAAAAGAATATATTTTTGAAATATCTAGGAAAAAAGATATATTTTTGAAATATTCAGGAAAAAAGGTTATAAATTTTTTAAATATTCAGGAAAAAAGGTTATAAATTTTTTAAATATTCAGGAAAAAAAGGTTATATATTTTTTAAATATTCAGGAAAAAAGGTTATATATTTTTGAAATATCCAGGAAAAAAGATTATATATTTTTGAAATATTCAGGAAAAAAGGTTATGTATTTTTGAAATATTCAGGAAAAAAGGTTATATATTTTTGAAATATTCAGGAAAAAAGGTTATATATTTTTTAAATATTCAGGAAAAAAGGTTATATATTTTTTAAATATTCAGGAAAAAAGGTTATATATTTTTTAAATATTTATGAAAAAAGGTTATATATTTTTTAAATATTCAGGAAAAAAGGTTATATATTTTTTAAATATTCAGGAAAAAAAGTTATATATTTTTTTAAATATTCAGGAAAAAAGGTTATATATTTTTTAAATATTCAGGAAAAAAGGTTATATATTTTTGAAATATTCATTAAAAAAGAACATTTTTGGAAAAAGTCAAAGAGAAGTGACTTCTTTTTTGAGAATGACATATCTTAGAAACGTCCTGGAAAAATGATTTATGTTTGAAAAACATCAAGGAAGATTGACTTTTTTAGAAAATACTTTTTTTAATACTTAAATTCAGTACTGCATACCTGTAATTACCTCCACCTTAAAATTAAGGTGGTCATGCCTAGTCCAATATAAATGTTCTCAAAACTACCATTCTGGTAAGCTTATATTGACCCAAAATCGTCCTTGTGTCAAGGCTGAGAGACAGTTTCGCAGGAAGCGAGGACTTTAAAAGCGGAAACTGACACTTTGGAAAAGCTTACGGCTTCCTGTGGCCTGAAGTGGAATTTCTCTGCTTCGATAAAAAGTCCATGTTTTTTCCCTGTCTTTCTCCTAATTTTCGGTTAGGAAATCTGCAATTTTTTGTTCTGATTAGCAACATGGCTGAAGAATCTTTCCATTAATTCGGCTTGCTAAGCACAGCTTTGCTTTAAATCCCGGAAACACCTTCGTAAACAGGAAAGCAACTACTGAATACATTATTTCGATGACGTCTTGCGTGGTGGCCATCTGATGGCAAACTTGTCCATTTTAATTTCGCCTCGATCATTATCAGTCTGTTTCCATAACCCTGATGAAGCCTCAGTGATTGTGACTGCTACCAAATTGCACGTAAAACATCTGTGGAAGGTAGTTTTTCAGCTTTTTTAAGGAGATGGAGCATCAATCACTTTTTGTTTACTTCATTACCTTTTGAAAAAAAGTAACTTATTTTTGAAAAATGTCCAGGAAAAGTAAGTTATTTTTGAAAACCCATGGTACGTCACATCCGTCTGTAGTTGAATGATTGAATGCTATTTTTCGTTGAATATCCAGAGAATGTTAAACAGGGTTCGCTCAGATATGGAAAACACGGAATTCGTGGAATTCGGGGAAAAGCGATTTATTTTGAAAACGTCAAGGAAAAATAATTTAGTTTTGAAAAAGGTCAAGGAAAAATGACTCATGTTTGAATAAAGGCAAGGAAAAGTGACTCATGTTTGAATAAAGGCAAGGAAAAGTGAGTTATGTTTGAATAGTCAAGGAAAAGTGAGTTACGTTTGAATAAAGTCAAGGAAAAGTGACTTACGTTTGAATAAAGTCAAGAAAAAGTGACTTATTATTGAAAAAAAGGCAAGAAAAATGACTTATCTTCTTCAATCAAGTTTATGGAAAAATGACATTTAAAAACGTCCAGGGAAAAGTAACTTATTTTTAAAAAGTTAAGATGACTTAATTATTGAAACACGTCATGAGAAAAAATTATGCATGAAAAAATGCTAAAAATTTTACAAAGCAGTACAATGAATTCGATACATGTTAAAAGTTTTGCAAATTTGTCCCCGAAAACTGCTGACATTTTTTCCAAATCTGTACACCGAGCAAATTTGTCGTACGAAATTTTTGCAAAATGGGCACTTTTGAAAAAAATTGCAAAGTTTTGATAGTTTGTCTTCAAAAAACGTGGAAAATTTTGCATGCTTGTCCTCGGAAAGTGTTAAAAATGTTAAAAAAATTGTCATTAGAAACTGTCGAGAATTTTGCAAATTTATTCTTGGAATAGGTTACATTTTTTTTATATGTAATAACCACATAGAAGCAATAGTTTTGGATGGTGACAACATTTAAACATCAAAGTTCCCTGAGTTTTCCAGACATTTTCCAAGTTCCCTGAATTTCCCAGGTTCTCCAGGTCTGGGTTTAGCTTGAACTTACCTTGAGTAAGGCAGATCTAAATCAGCTACAGTCCAAATACTCAAACTGTCGTCGAGTTATTTAAAAAAGAAACATTTGTCCTGTATCTCTCAGATAATAGCGCGAGTAACGGAATGTTAAACAATCCATGCAAATACGTATAGGCTCGTATTTTTAAAACGTACATGTCGTATTCCTTTCTGTACCTTGTAGAGGCAAGATGTACCGGAAATAGGACTTCATTTCAATTCTTACCGTTACATGTGTCTATGACTTAGTTTTCTGTGTTAATACGAACCGATAATAGCATCATAAATCATGAAATGCCGAGGTGATTTCACCTCCCTCTTCAACTATTGTACGGACAACAGTTGCCTGAAACCAGCTGTTGGCAGAGTCATTGCAACACTGCAAAATTGCCCAATGAATTCAACGTGGCTGTTTTGTTACATGCCATTATCATTGTCCTGCCCCATCGTTCTGGGTGGAAAAGCAGCCGTTTCGCATTAGCCTAAAAGACAATAATCCAAACGTCGATTAGGTAATCGACGAATTTAACAAACTTCGTTCTGGCAAACGACATCGTTGCGATTCCAAAGCGCATTTAGCATCGCATCTGTCATGGAAAACGACTTCCTCTGGAGACAGGAGCAGATGCTGCAGACTTGTTTGCTGGAATCCTCCGCAGAGGAAAACCGAGAAGTGCAAATCATGTTGTTGTGGCCTGTTTTCGCTCAAATGTCCCTTCCAATTAAACTCGTGACTAATATCTGCTCGAGAAGGGCATGTCACAAACTGTCCTCTTGGACCGTTGGCGCCCTCTAGCTACTGAAATACAGGGTGTTCCAAAACGATACGATTTGTGGAAACAACATCCGATCGCATTGTCCAAACTGAAGAAACTTAACACACCCATGTCATTTGGGTGTGTTGGTGAGTGGCTAAAAAGTCGTAGCCAATTTTCGGAATTGCTAAAAAGAGGTAAATTGTATAGTCTGCGCATGCGCCAGCATTTACCAATCTGCTATTTGGGAGGTATCAGTATGTTATTTCTGTTTTCAGAATAAGATAAGACTGGTTAACACCTTTACAATGGAGGGCTCCAGATTAAGCCAATGGTGACGCTTTTGTGCCACAATTTTGTAACATACACTACTTTATATACAGTAACGACACTTCAGGTTATGAAAAACTCAGCAGGTGACGCTAGTGGTTTGATATCCCCCTTTTTTTGCCAGTTGCAAATGGGGCTGTCAAACTAATCGATTAAATAATGGCTAGAGCTATTTAGCCCCGCATTGACATACCCTATTGATTTTGAATATCCGGTATAGAGGATTAGTCGAAAATTAAGCCACCTACCGGATAAGGAAGATGCTCCAAATTGTGACGTCAGTTTAGCAGTTAGCAAAAGTTGGACATGGTGGAAATTGAGCGGATGAAATCTTCAGATTCTGTTGGGAAGAAAATGATAGAAATTAATGAATGCCCGTTGTGCACATATTACTGAGCAGTATCATACATGAAAATCCTCCCAGGAGAGCAAAATGTTCTAGAGTTTTAAAGTACAAATTTGCAAAATGTTCAACAGTTTCAAAGTACAAATTTGTAAAGTGTTTAGCAGTTTTCGAGTACAAATTTGCAAAAATGTTTAGCAGTTTCCGAGTACAAATTTGCAAAATGTTCAGCAGTTTCCTAGTACAGATTTGCAAAATGTTTAACAGTTTTCGAGTACAGATTTTCAAAATGTTTAACAGTTTTCGAGGACAGATTTGCAACATCCTGAACCTGAAAAGTCCAGAAAATTTGAATTTTCAAACTTTTCTACATTTTCTGAATACAAATTTGTCAATTTTTTTTTCATGCTAATTTTGTAACATTTTTATAATATTTCTTTGTTAATTTTTTTGCAAAATTGTAGATAACAGTTGTATACATGTTTGTCAATGTTGACATTGTCATTAGTCAAGTATAGTCAGGAAAATTTGTTTGAAAACCTGAAAAAGGGAAGTTGAAAGTAAAAGTTCAGGGGATTTGCAAAATGTTTAACAGTTTACGAGGACAGATTTGCAGCATTTTGAACTTAAAAGGTTAAGAAAATTTGAATTTTCAAACTTTTCTACATTTTCTGAATGCAATTTTTTTTCATGCTAATTTTGTTGAACATCTTGGGCTTCAAGTGGTCGGAATTCATATTAATAAAGGAGTATACACGACCAAAAAACGTTTAATTAGA
>JAQGBX010005873.1:0-13137 GCA_034698745.1 Megaphyllum sjaelandicum
GATTTAAATTGAATGATGATCCCCTCTGCCACATGGTACTATGTACTGACTGCAGAGTAAAGAATAGAATAGAACTTCCCTGACTTTTCCTTGTTTAAAATAATTTTCCTGACCAATGAATGACACTGGAAAATACTTTTTTTTTAAAAATTTACCTATATATATAACGACAATTTTGAAAATTAAAACAGCAGAAATTTTTTTAAAAAAATTTACAAAAATTGTACGAAAATTTTTTTAGAATGGGAAAATTTTGTTTTCCGAAAATGTGGAAAATTTGAATACTCGGAAAACGCGGACAATTTTGCTAATTTGTACTCGGAAAACGTGGACAATTTAGCAAATTTGTACTTTGGAAACGTGGAAAATTATGCAAATTAATACTCAGAAAACGTGGAAAATTGTGTAAATTTGTAGTATATGGAAAACGTGGAAAATGTTGCAAATCCGTACTCCGAAAATGTGGACAATTTTTGCAAATTTCTACTCGGAAAATGGGCCCTGAGCTAACCTCGTACAGTAGAAGTATTAATTTTTGGCTCGCCACGACTGCGTTGAATTTCCCTGACTTAATTTTCATTATAAACCATTCTTCCCTGACTTTTCCAGGTCATTTTCCGGGATTTACCTGCTGTTCTTGTGGAAAATCCCTACTCAATGTGCGAGCCTTCGAGTTACGAACACGTTTTCCGGAACACAACATGTTCGTTAGTCGGGTTCTGCATTTGGAAAGCATCTTGTAATCGTAATTTGAAATTCGTCTATATCACAATTAAGCTACAAATATATTTTAGCAATATATCTACAGAGATGAGCCCGCTGTCCAGTCAGTTCTGTGTCCAGTTTATAAACACCAGAAATCATTCATTTTAACAAATCAAACTCAACAACCAAAACTATTTTTAACCTCCTGCAACGGCGCGTTTACCCAATTATAAATTTGGCAAAAAAAAAAAAAAAAAGGTCAAAGGTTGTTTTGCAGGGGTCCCAAGAAATATGGTAACGTACGAATTCGGCATATGCTAGGGCAAGGGTCACGACCCCGCCGCTACTTCTCAAAGTTAAAAAAAAATGAGAGACAAGAGCCATTATGAAGGCGTCTAGAGAAGGGGTCAGTCCACGCGTGCCGCTGACCAATAGCAAATTAGCCATGGGGTCGATTTACGATGACCTCTTTCCCCCCCTTAAAACAAAAGCTAGTTTGTTTAATTTGGCACCCAGATGGTAATTGGCGTTAGCAGGCATGAAGCAGAGAGGTCAGGGGTCATCACTTTTCTTAGCTAGACTGTCCAAAAAAAATGGTGGTTAATGAGAAGGATGTGAGAGAATTAAGAGTTAAAGACCCTCTCTGGGGGTAAACCCAAGCTGCGAGGGGGGGGGATAGGTCGAGGGTCATCTTATCAACACGTGTGCTCTTCTCCAAGCTCGAGGAAGGGGGGGGGGTAGTCCTAGGGGAGGAAGAAGATAAGATGGAAACTGGAGTAGGGTCGGCCATGTTCAGTAGCGAAACAGGACACAAATATTTGAAAATAGCAAGAGTTGGAAAGAAACACGTGGACCTGAGTTTGTTATTGCTATCTTATTTACAGTACATCCCAGAAAAACCCCAGAGTTTATTTCGTTTTGCTGTTTACTTTATAACAATTATACGCTGAAATGGTAGGGGGCTGTACATTATTTACATAGACAGCCAAGGGGGGGAGGGGGTGTATTACAAGAAATTTCCACCCAGAAATGTCCCCCCAGAAAATTCATTTTCAACTTCCCTGACTTTTCCAGGTTTCAAAAAAAAATTCCCCATGACCAATAACAACGTGAAAAATTGAAATTTTCCAAAATTGACACTGGAAAATATTTTTTTTTCAAATTTACAAACGACAATTTTGAAAATGTTGAAAATTTGTGCTCGGAAAAAAAGTGAGAAATATAGCGCAATTTTGTCCTCGGAAAATGTGGAAAATTTGAACTCGGAAAACCGAGAGAATTTTGAAAAATTTGTATACACGGAAAATGTTGGAAATTTGTACTCGGAAAACCAAGAGAATTTTCAAAATTTGTACATGCACGGAAAACGTGGATAATTTTGCTAATTTGTACTCTGAAAACGTGGACAATATGGCTAATTTGTACTCGTAGAAGGTGGAAAATTTTGCAAATCTGCATGTACTCCGAAAATGTGGAAATTTTTCGCACATTTCTACTCGGATAATGGGCCAGGAATCGCCGTGACTGCGTTGAATTTCCCTGACTTTTTCAAAATAAACCATTCTTCCCCGACTTTTCCAGGTCAATCTCAACTTCCCTGACTTTTCCAAGTTTTCCAGGTCTGGGGGAACCCTGTACAAATGTCTACATGGACACAACGCACTCTTTTTGCACTACTTCGCTTTTGCTAATTAAATTTACTATAATATCTGAAATTTAAAAGATTCGCATCATAAAAACAACCAATTCGTGGTTAAACGTTAATAAATCAGGTATACCTCCAGATCTGGAAAACCTGGAAAAGTTAGGGAGAGCTCGGGGAAGAATTCTTATTTTAAAAAATTCAGGGAAATTCAACGTAGTCATGTTGTTGTGTTCCCATTATCCGAGTACAAATTTGCAAAATTCGGCACTTTTTTACAGAGTACAATTTTTAAAAAATTTTGCTGGTTTTTTTTTTCCAAATATATATATATTTTCAACAATTTCCGAATACAGAATTGTCAAATGTTCCAAATATTTTCATGCAATTTGTTTTTTGCATTTTTTTTCTGTTAATTTTCAAAATTGTCATTGAAAGTTAAAAATAACATTTTTGGGGGGGACCCTGTAAATATAGCATACAGAATGTAAAACAAATTCATATTTATAGAAATAAGGGGGGGGGGGGTTGTTCATGTGATCAAATGTCAATTTTTCACGTTGTCATTGGTCAGGGAAATTTTTTTAGACCTGGAAAACTCAGGGAAGTTGAAAATAAAATTTCTGGGGGGAACAATATGGACATTATTTAAAAATGGCCCTAGGTAGTTCGTGTCCTAAATTGGCAATGAGTCATGGATGAGTGTACAAATTTGCGATTAGGGTCATTGGTTGCTAATTTTAAAAGGGTCTAAATTTCGCGATACAATAAAAAGCTTGCAACATGAACTTGGGTCGAAGTGTTTTCCACATTTCTTTTACATTTCTTTAGTTGCATCTTTTCTTGCCAAAATATCCTATAATTTTGGTGATATGTGAACAAAAAAAATGCTTTCTACAGAAAATATTCATGCAATTTTCGGACATTCGACTTTCTGTATATAGGTTTAAACAAGCATTTTCCTACATTTCTTCCCACTCTTACGATGAATTTCTTGAATTTTTTCATAAATGCAGGAGTGAGAAATTTAAAATACTGGCACTGAAAGTTTTCCACCCTGTCCCCGAAATATCCTTCGCACGCATGCAGGCTCATCAAATTTCAAAACTTTTTTTTAAACTCTTCGCATATACTTTTTCCCCAGACGAATACAGGACAGTTTTTACATCACTCAGGGGGTTGAAAATGGGAAGAAGAAAAAAAAAGTTAAAACAAGCTCAAAAATATGGATTTCAAAATAGGATCTGGCATACGGGCTTAAAACGCGCCGTTAAATGATAAATGTAATATTCGAGTTTAAGGATCTCCGGGTAAAAAAAAGTAAAAAAAAAAAATGACTAGAAAAAATATTTCCAAAAACAGTCAGTCACTCATCAGTTTCTCAGATTTTGTGAGGACGTTCAACGTCCTGAATTTAGGTCCAAAAAAACAGGGGTAATCCAAGCTCGAATCTAATTTGTACCAACAAATTTCATCTTCCAAAGTCTAATAACGCAATTAGCAGCAGCGTAATTGATTCTTCCGCTAGCTCGATTCAATGAAAGCATTATCTTCCGAAAGTTGACATTTGACCTCTCGAAAGTGAACGAAATCAACACAACTCGATTTCAACAAATAAACATGCACAGGAAAACACCCCTGGCTATACACGACGAAAGATTTACTTAGAAAACTAAAGTATAAAGCCATCATGCATGGGATAAAAAAAAGAGAAAAAGCACTCCAGCCAGAGGCACGCCTGTTGAAAGATGAACTACTTCCGGTTTTGATAGCGGGGGTGGATGCAATGGCCATGCACGTTAATCAATCGCATCAACGTCCATCCGTGGACAAACAGCTTTGAGAAGTTTATGAAAGATGGGGAAAAAAACTGAAAAATCTTTAGTTTGGGAAAAAAATCATGAGAAAAACCTCAATGACTCTAGCATATTCTCTAATAATATGAATTTATAGGACATTCTGGTAGCTAGCCATTCCGATGACCACGACGTAATTGAATGCAACAACTTTCGAAGATGGGTATCAACCAGGGTTCCCCCAGAAATTTCATATTCAACTTTTCTGACTTTTCCAGGTTTTAAAAAAAATTCCCTGACCAATGGCAACGTGAAAAATTTACATATTTTTCAAAACTGACACTGGAAAATATTTTTTTTTTTAAATTTCCTAACGACAATTTTGAAAATTAACGTATAGAAATTTGTTTTAAAAATTAAAAAAAATATCCTATTTTAAACGATTTTTATGCAATTTTAAAAATTTAAAAAAAATTGCTGCATGAACATTTTTTAAAATGGGAAAATTTTGTATTCGGAAAATGTTAAAAATTTGTGCTCGAAAGAAGTGGGAAATTTTGCAATTTTGTGTCCGTAGAAAATTGGTACTCGGAAAACCTGGAGAATTTTGCTAATTTGTACATGGAAAACGTGGAAAATTTTGCAAATGTGTAACTCGGAAAAAGTGGGCAATTTTGCAAATTTGTACTCAGAAAACGTGGAAAATGCTGCAAATTATACTACTCGGAAAACTTGGAAAATTGTGTAAATTTGTACATGGAAAACGTGGAAATTTTTGCAAAATCTGTACTCCGAAAATGTGGACATTTTTTGCAAATTACTCGGAAAATGGGCCCTGATGCAACCTCGTAAAAGTATTAATTTTGGATCGCCATGACTGCATGCGTTAAATCTCCCTGACTTTTTCAAAATAAACCATTTTTCCCTGACTTTTCCAGCTCATTTTCAAGTTCTGACTTTTTCAGGTTTTCCAGGTCTGGGGGAACCCTTTGTTAAATAAGACAGAACTAAGCAGGACCAGTCCTGTCCAATTAACACGACTATAGTGCATAATCACCTATAAATCAAAAACAGCAATCGCTGCATGTTTTCAGCTGTCATGTCAAGTCGTTAATCTGACATCAACGTTCGTGACATTCATTAAATTAAATGCAGTTAATTCAAGAAAACCTATAGTATATAGATTATAGACTGTGTTTCAGTATTGACACTGTCTACAATGACATCCTGTCATATTCTGACATGAACTTTTGGGTATATATCATTCAGACTGCATCAATTAACGTTAAAGCTTTTTCTCCTATACCTTGTATTTTCAAAACCGTTCACTGTCACACCAAATCCACTTGTCGCAAAATCATAAATAATAAAATAATTCTTCTAATAAATGATTCATGGTATTTCTACTTACGCTGGACTCGTAGACAGTCGCTGGCCTGTCAGTGCGTCTGTTACAAGGATAGCTCAACGGTCGCTTCCAAACGCTCAAATTCCGTCCCATCGCGAAAGGCGATCGCAATGTCATTAAAAATAACGAAAAACGGCACTAAAATCGCTGAAAATCCTTATATTTTCTTCAACTTATCGTTGATACAAAGACCGATCAACCAGCGCCATTAATGGAGCGCAAAACAAAAAACGTTCGAATAAAAAAAATGGAACGAAAGCACGAGATCTCGTTCGAAACGAGAATTCCAATATTCGAATATCTGCAGAACACAAAAATGGCCGTCCTTTCTCGACCAAGTTTGGGACGATAATAAAACGATCTGCACTGAACTTGAACGTCCACGAAACGAAATAGCACTGCGCGACAAGAGAGCGAGGAACTGAAGAAGAAGAGTGGATGAAAAAGAGACCACAGATGGCCTTTATCTCTCCAAATGGGCCAATGGAAGGGCATCGGAAAATAGGCTGCATGCGTATGGCTATGAGCTATAGGATGGAATTCGAACTTTCCAAAATAGGGGGGGGATTGAAAAATCCGGTATAGAGAGCTTATGTTGAATTCATTTTTCGAAATACAGTTTAGAACCTCCTAAGTTGACCACATCCATATATGTTGACCAATACACAGGTTGGTCACCACTTTAATTTATGGGAGATGGACATCCGTATGTTGACCTCTTCTGTAAGTTGTAGCCTATGTTGACCATTTTGGCTGTGACATTCAATATTAATATACCCTCTATAACCTGACCAGTTAACCCTTTTGCTGATTTTGGCTTATTTTGCTGAAAAATCGTTTACTGTGTGCAGCTTGTGTTTTTTGCGTGCATGCAGAAACTGTTTTTAAACCAAAGTTTTGGTTTGAATTGTTGGTACATCCTATACAATTACTGAATTTTTTCAGTTGATTGAGACATGATGGCCCAAAGGGCAAAACTCAAAGGATTTAAAGGTTGAACTTTCCAAAATAGGGGGGGGGGATTGAAAAATCCGGTATAGAGCTTATATGTTGAATTAATTTTTCGAAATACAGTATAGAACCTCCTAAGTTGACCACATCCATATATGTTGACCAAATTTCCATACACATGCAGGTTGGTCACCATATTAATTTATGGGAGATGGAAATCCGTATGTTGACCATGCACCTCGGTAAGTTGTATATGTTGACCACTTTGGCTGTGACACTCAATATTAATTTACACTCTATAACCTGACCAATTAACCCTTTTACTGATTTAGGTATGATTAATCGTTTGCTGCATGTGTAGCCCTGTGTGTAGCTTAAGTGTGTTTGTCTTATATACAGTTAACATGTAAGTACTTTTATGTGTGCAGAAACTGTTTAAACCAAAGTTTTGGTTTGAATTGTTGGTACATCCTATACAATTACTGATTTTTTTCAGTTGATTGAGACAAGATGGCCCAAAGGACAAAACTCAAAGGATTTAAAGGTTGTTCTTTTACATTTTCTGGAAAGCAGCAGCCAAAGAAAAGGCCGCAGAACCTGGAACATTTTGGTGTTAGCGAGACTATTTTAGTAACATCCAAAAACATAAATATGTGAGTATACTTTGTGAGATATGCATGGAATAGAAAATGCAGATCAACAACAGAAGAGGAGGAAAACTCCCTCCTTTTAGAGACCCCAAAATAATTAAGAGGACATCAGCCACTTAATAATGCATGTAGATATAGTCATTTGCTGTATATAGATAAATGCCCATGCTTTTGCCATTTACATTTTTAATAAGAATGAGAAGCAGATCAAGATTGATATTTTTTTCCGAAAAAATAATTAAACCATGGGACAATCTTAACACATTTTGATTTCGCTATTTTTGATTAGCCTATATATGTATGATTTTGTATGCTATTCTCCAATAAAAGCATACGTTCTCCATATGTTGACCGTTTTGTTTACGCCCTTGGGTGGTCAACTTTCGGAGGTTCTACAGTATTGCGTTAAAAAGAGTTGTACAGGATGATAAAACAACTCGTTATAGAACTTTTAAGGTATTCGCGTAATGCTGAAATATCATTTTTAGCCGGAAAATCGACGGATCAAGACGAGCTTATAAGCTCAGATTAGAAACACCTGGTTTGGGAAAAGGACTTGTTTTTTTTATTAGGTGTGATCGTAAATTCAACACGCGATCAACGTGATTATCTCGCGTGAAATATTTTCCCAACATCGCCTTAAAAAGCCTGGAATTATTTGGCGAAACTATGGTGATGTCAAATTTAACCGTCCTTTTTCACGGCATCTTTAATTTTGACTGTGCATAAATACAGTATCAAGGTTTCCCCACACCTGGAAAACCTGGAAAAGTCAGGGAACTTGAAAATGACCTAGAAAAGTCAGGGAAGAATCAGCAGTGCCGGACACGTTTCAACAAGTTTTCGGAGCAGAAATTTGGAAAATTTTCCACGTTTTCCACTCTTTTACGAATTCAAATTTGCTACACTTTTTTAGTTTTCCGAGGACAATTTAAAAAAATATTCAAAACATTTTCAAATGATATGTTTGTAAAATTTTCAAATCTTTCGGAGTAGAAATTTGTAAAATTGTCATCCTTTTATACGGACATATTTTCAAAATTTTGCATCCATTCCGAACAGAAATTTGCAAAATTTTAACCTTTTTTCCCAAGTTGTAAAAAATTTCCTTATGCATTTTCCACTGACAACTTTCTAATATTTTCTACATTTTCCAAAGACTATTTGCAAAATGTTAAGCTTTTTTTGCAGACAATTTTACACAAATTTTCAGCGATTTCCAACTTAGGACAAGTTTGAAAATGTTTTTGAATTTTCTGGAGGCAAATTTGCCAAACATTTAAAAAATTTCTAGGGCAATTTTGTAAAATTGTACAGATTTTTATTTGCATAATCAGATATTATTCCTCTAAGAGGGCCTGACGTGGAATATTTTCGCAGCCACAATTGACCATTTAACACGTTTTCACATCATTGCTAAGCCATGTTGCCAGGAAATTGCAAATTTTAGTTATTTTGAAAATGGCATGAAAATTCACATTGGTGTGTAAAATGGCAAGTGGGTGATAAGACCTTTGAAATTAGGTTAACAGTAAAATGTTCAAAATGCTTCACCAAACGACAAATTTCACAAAATGTATTGCTTGAACCCCCAACTCTACCTAAAAGGGGGAGGCTATTCAGATGGTCACAACTTAGGGCTTCACCATGCCTAAATCCGGCCCTGGAAGAATGGTTTATTTTGAAAAAGTCAGGGAAATTCAACGCAGTCATGGCGATCCAGAATTTTCCACGTTTTCCGAGTAGAATTAGCAATATTGTCCACGTTTTCCGTGTACAAATTTTCAAAATTCTCGAAGTTTTCCCCAGTACAAATTTTCCACATTTTCCGAGGACAGATTTTTAACATTTTCCGAATACGAAAATTTTCTTATTTTAAAAAATGTTCATGTAATTTTTTTATATAATTTTTAAACAAATTTCTGTGTTGATTTTCAAAATTGTCTTTATAGTAAATTTAAAGAAATCTTTTTCCAGTGTCAAATTTGGAAAAAAAAAAGTCAATTTTTCACGTAGTCATTATAATCAGGTAATCTTTTTTTTCTTAAAACCTGGAAAAGTCAAGGAAGTTGAAAATGAAATTTCTGATGCGAAATAACATATATCTGCACCTGTATTGTCAACATTTCTAAAATTACCATACATGTAGTGAATTAATAAAGGATAAGAAATGAATTAATCATAAAAAATATGAAGAATGCATTTGTTTAATTTTTGAATGTAAGTATATAGGCCTACATGTATGGGCGACATTTACATAAGGGGTACTCAGTCCGAAGCTTTGCGAATAGCACTTTTGGGCAGCGGTCAAGTCACGTGCGAATGGAATTCATTCATTGGTGTAGAACTATAGCATTTTTGTGGTGGTCACTCTTAACAGGTTTTACTTTATAAAAATAAACGCGAGAACTTCCATGGAGAGATTTCAGATCCAGAAACAATCTTCGTATAGTGACAACCTGCGTACAGTGACCAACATAGCATTTTTGTGGTGGTCACTCTTAACAGGTTTTACTTTATACATAAATGCGAGAACTTATGGAGAGATTTCAAATCCAGAAACAATCTTCGTATATTGACAACCTGCGTACAGTGACCAACATGCAGCGATAACCTTGACATTTTAAAACCAATGAGCGTGTGATTTCACGTAGACTGCCAAAAGTGCCATTCGTAAAGCTGTTATTTGAGTACCCTATATTATTTTTCTCGGATAATTTAGCTAACTTTGACTTGAGAAAAAAAATATTTCTGGCCGATTATCATTATACAGTATTAAAAAAAAAACTGTATAACTTCCGATTAACTTTGATGGAAGCTGGATAAGTCCAGATTAGTTAAGGAAAGGATTAAAGATCCGAAATTAGAGGAAAGCGCTGATGGACGGTGGACAGCCAGGGTCAAAGGGCAGAGGAACAATGACAACACGTGCTGGAGGATGCAGCTGAGCCATAGCAAAACTAAAAAAAAGCGGATTATGGACAACAACTGGACAGCTGAGGACGTGCCCAAAGGATGAGTCCGAAATCTCATAAAAGACTTAACAGGATGGAAAAAGGGAGAAAAACTGGACAAGATTTATGAGAAGCAGTTGGGACAAAAATGCCCAAATAAGAAATTACACTAAGTTTTACTGAAAGCTAGGCACACGTGCGTTTTAAGGGAGCTCAGCAAAAAAAAAAGTTGTCTTTTAAACTGCCCACCAGGGACATTGGGCACGTGCTAAGCGATGACCCCATGGGCAAGGTCAAACATCTGACGACAGGCTGCTCAAGAGATTGGGAGAAGAAACGATGACCAGATGGCAGAAACCAAGATTAGGAAAAACTTGCCTATACAATACATCAGTGTTCCCCCCCTGCAGAAATTTCATTTTCAAGTTCCCTGACTTTTATCCAGGTTTTAAAAACAAATTTCCCTGACCAATGACAACGTGAAAAATTGACATTTTTCCGAAATTGACACTGGAAAATATATTTTTTTGAAAATTTACTAACGACAATCTTGAAAATTAACGTAGAAATTTGTTTAAAAATGTACAAAAATTGCGTAAACATTTTTTTTAAAATGGGAAAATTTTGTAATCGGAAAATGTTAACAATTTGTGCACGCGGAAAAAGGGGGAAATTTTGCAATTTTGTTCTTGGAAAATTTGTATTCGGAAAATGTGGACAATTTTTGTTAACTTGAACATTTAAAATTTTGCAAATTAGTACTTGGAAAACGTGGAAAATTGTGCAAATCTTTACTCCGAAAAATTGGAATATTTTTTGCAAATTTCTATTTGAAAATCGTGGAAAATTTTACAAATTAGTATAATTCGGAAAACGTGGAAAATTGTGTTAAATTTAATTGTACATGTACATGGAAAACGTGGAAAATTTTCAAAATCTTTACTCCGAAAAATTGGAATATTCTTGCAAATTTCTATTTGAAAAACGTGGAAAATTTTGCAAATTAGTATAATTCGGAAAACGTGGAAAATTGTGTTAAATTTAATTGTACATGGAAACGGTGGAAAATTGTGTAAATTTGTACAGTGAAAAACGTGGAAAATTGTGCAAATCTTTACTCAGAAAAATTGGAATATTTTTTGCAAATTTCTATTTGAAAACATGGAAAATTTTGCCAATTAGTATATAATTCGGAAAACGAGGAAAATTGTGTTAAATTTGTACATGAAAAACGTGGAAAATTTTGAAAATCTTTACTTCGAAAATGTGGAAATTTTTTTTGGCAAATTTCTACTCGGAAATTAGACCCTGAGCTAACCCTGTATAGAGAAATATTAATTTTAGATCGCCATGACTGCGTTGAATTTCTCTGACTTTTTCAAAATAAACCATTCTTTTTCTGACTTTTCCAGGTCATTTTCAAGTTCCCTGACGTTTCCAGGTTTTTCAGGTCATGGGAAACCCTGAAGGATCCACCCCCACCTTCCGTCGAAGAGCTATAGCCATAGGGTAAAAAACTTCTAAATGTCAAAAATGGTTTAAAAATATAACGCAAAAACCGCGAAAAAATGATGGATGTGCATGGTTAAAAGCGACGATTGAGAATGTCCGTCCTCAAGGAAAGTCATTAAATAAAAAAAACTGAAGAAAACACTGGGGAACAGCTGATAAAACTGCAAACACCATTATCTCCAAGTGAAAGCAATCAGCCAGTAAGAAGCTGGCGACATTCTTGACATGACCCGGAACTCCGATAAGCGCTTGATTGGGACCAAAACATGAGTTCTTAAAAGTTTACCCAAATACTTATTAGCTTTTTCGATATTGGGAAGAGGGGTCAGCTACTGGACCACAAGTAGCCCCGAAGCACAAAGAAGAGGTCTGTCTATACTCGCTAATTAATTAGGCGTCAATAACAAAAACAACAAAAAAGGTTTTGCTCTTTTTCTCAGAAAAAAAAAACCAATCAAACAATGTTTATAACTGACGATACAGAACTCTGATCGGTCATAAAAACCTGTTTTTAATTATTAATTTTAGAGAAAAATCATTCTGCGAGAATAAAATGAGCAAAAAAATAGGGGTAAAGGAGGGTGAAGAGAATCTGGCTTAAACATTTCTGTGAAAAGGGAAAGCTATAGGGTTCCCCCAGAAATTTCATTTTCAACTTCCCTGACTTTTCCAGGTTTAAAAAAAAAATCCCTGACCAATGACAACGCGAAAAATTGACATTTTCCAAAGTTGACACTAGAAAATATTTTTTTTTTAAATTTACTAACAACAATTTTGAAAATTTTTCAAATTGGTACACAGAAAAGGTAGAAAATTTTGCAAATTTGTACTCAGAAAAGGTCGAACATTTTGCAAATTTGAACTCAGAAAAGGTGAAAAAAATTTCAAATTTGTACTTAGAAAAGGTGGAAAATTTTGCAAATTTGTTCTTTGAAAAGGTATAAAATTTTGCAAACCTGTACTCCGAAAATGTGGAAATTTTTTGCACATTTCTACTCGGAAAATGGGCCCTGAGCTAACCTTGTAGAAGTATTAAATTTGGATCGCCATGCATGACTGCGTTGAATTTCCCTGACTTTTCCATGTCAATCTCACCTTCCCTGACTTTTCTAGGTTTTCCAGGTCTGGGGGAAATCTGTTAAATATGTTCGTTAAGAAGGGGTTTCCTGTATATATACAGCAGGGGTCGGCAACCCGTGGCTCCGGAGCCACATGTGGCTCTTTCGATGTCAAGATGTGGCGCTCCTAACAAAATACCACAACAGAGTTTCCCCAGAAATTTGATTTTCAACTTCCCTGACTTTTCCAGGATTAAAAAAAATTTTTCTTGAACAATGACAACGTGAAAAATTGACATTTTTTTCAATTGACAAGTTTGGGAAATGTCAATTGTAAATTTACTAACGACAATTTGAAAATGGTAAAATTTTGTATTCGGTAATTGTTGGACATTTGTACACGGAAAACGTGGGTAATTTTGCTAATTTGTACTCGGAAGACGTGGACAATTTTACTAATT
>JAQGBX010005874.1:0-13136 GCA_034698745.1 Megaphyllum sjaelandicum
GCGAGCGCTGGGTGGAGGGAGGGTGGGTTGTTGGTGGTGGTGGGGGGGGAGGGGGGAGACCTTCGTCGGCGCTTCGCGATTGGCTGAACTCCCCACATTTTCCAGGCGCCTGGCTCGGAGGCTTCTGAGCTAGGATTTGCTGGGCGAATCGCGCACAAGATACCGTCCATCCGCAGGAGCGCCAGTCGCGCCAGATGCCACAGTGGCTTTGAACATGGAGTGCGTGCTATGATAGACGACGAGAAGTGCAAGTGAGCGAGCAACTCTGGTAGCGATTTTTTGGGGAATACGAGACACTCTCCGCAACCTTGGAGCTGGAACCGTGAAAGGACTTTAAAGGTCCACGTTCGTAGTGGTGCTCGCGAGTGCGGTTTTTTTCAATCTCCCACCACCGGGGCCGGATCGGGTACCCGGTCGCATGTATCGGACGCAGTGTCAGCCGTCGCCCGTGCGCATGGTGGCGACAAGGTAAGCACCGAGTCGTTCGTCATTCATGTCCCGTTCTCCATTGTCTCTGGGTGGCGGACTTCCCCTCCCCCTGCACGCAACAACAAAAAAAAAACCAAAAATAAAAAAAAACCGGCGGTGTCGGACTACGTGTGAAAGACGGAAAAAGCGGCCTTAGTCCGGTCGCCGGATGCTCGCATTTTTTCAGCGGCCCGAATCGCGCTCGGACCCCCCGGGCCCGAGGAGGAGCACGTGCTCGGCCAGCCCCAGTCAGCGGTGCAGCCTCGCATTTTGGCGGCACCCGGTAGCGCCGCGACCCCCGTGCGTCTCTCCCCCACCCTCGCGGGAAGAATGAGCGGCTCCCAGCGTGCCAATGTCGGGGTATATCGCACTTGCAGCCCGCTTGAGTTGCCTGTGTTGCTTTTCTTTGTGTTAGCGAGAGTGGAACGATGGCGTTCTAGCAGACGGCGCTCGTGGTCTGGTCACTTGCGGTCAGTTTGTCGCCCAGAAATCACGGCCATGTCCATCCTCGCTTTAGCCTCTTCCCAGGTTGATCGGCGTTGATGCAACGCAATCTCCTTAACAAATTGACCGTTGGGTTGACCCATCGCCCATTTACCGGCCAAATCTGTTTTCTGCACGGACAAGCTCACTTCCTGGCCATCACTGGTGGTGTGTGGAAAATGCCAACATGTTTGGTAAAATTCATGTTAAATCCCCAGTTAACAAATTGTTTGAGACAGCCTTTGCGTGCAATGTCTATTTTTTTTTGTTGGCCTAAACTAATTTTGGCGCAACGCAATCATTGTCGACAAACCCTAAAAATAGCTCATTGATTGCTAGTTTTTCAAAGATCTCCCCTTGAATCGCTATTTTATTCATTTGGCTGCACGTAATCACGTGGCGTTAACAGTCTCGACATAAACACAACCTTTTTTTTTTAATGAAAATTTCGAGTAATTCATTCTTTAAAATTTCGAGTAATTCATTCTTGAAAATTTCGAGTAATTCATTCTTTAAAATTTCGAGTAATTCATTCTTGAAAATTTCGAGCAATTCATTCTTGAAAATTTCGAGTAATTCATTCTTGAAAATTTTGAGTAATTCATTCCTGAAAATTTCGAGCAATTCATTCCTGAAAATTTCGAGCAATTCATTCCTGAAAATTTCGAGCAATTCAGCCTTGCAATTTTCGAGTAATTCATCCTTGAAAATTTCGAGTAATTCATTCTTGAAATGTTGCCACGGAGCTCAACGCCCCCTGGCGTCAAACTGAACACCCCCTCCTTTTTGGAAAACACGTGACTTATGAATGCTCCCATTGATTAAATCGACGTTTGGTGCCAGCAGTCTTTCGAAATTCAAAATTTTGTGTGAATTGGTGTAGCCAAACTAGTTGACTGGTCAACATGCTAAAAAGCTGTAATGTTACTCTTTAATCGCCGAATAAACGTGTTTGGTGTATGGTGCAACCTGCGGTTTCATTTTGTTAACAGCACTGACCCCCAAAGTAAACTCCAAACTACACTGTACTTGAAAATCAAATTTCGACGATTCATTCGCTGGTCGAGCACAATACAGTTCAGCATTTTTGCAGTCAAATGTGACCCATTTGCACCACCGTGACCATTGACCGGTCTGCTGGACACGCGGTTTGCGGATGGGGCCAAGCATGAAAGAAGGACGAGATGTGCACTCCTGGCTCGCTCGGTGCATTTGTTCGAAATGTCATTCACCAGCCAAGAGTTCATTTTTCCATTGATGACTCGTTTAATAGTTCACTGAATTGGCGACAGCTTGCGGCAACTTCTGGAACAAAAATTACCAGAGTTGACCCGAACCAGGCAGGGCCACGTGGCATCGAAAGACAGGTTAAAACCGAGTTAGCAGACAGTATTGTTACCGCAGGTTGCACCAAACACTCGTTTATTGCAGAAAAAGTGATCATTAATTGTCCGTACAGAAAACATTTAAAGGGCTAATAGTGCCGGTTGCACCAACCTATTTAATGGTCTTTAAGTTAAATGGGACTTAAATTAATTGGTGCAACCGGTCGTAACTGGCCGTAACAAATCCCTTGGCGAGAAGAAGGGTTCTGCGACGTCTGGAGTCAACATCCGGTGTCCAAGTTCATAGAAGGTAATAACCCACGTCCTCCCTGAACAATATGGCGTCACACTTGTTTACCTCACTTATCCGCAAAATTTGACAGAAGTCATTGTCAGTGTCGTCTGAAATCCTGTTACTGGTCACTCGAAAATTAGTTTGATGACGTCAATATGGAAGACGTCAAACGATGTCAGTGGAACTGATTGGAAGTAGCACAACTTGTCATTCTATTTGCATCAACGTGTATGCTGTATTTCTGAAATTTTTTCGAGGTTATTACGAATTCGAGCGCATTTTGACCAAATTTGAAAAAAAAAAAATAACCGGAAAAACTAAAGTTGAAGTTTTTTTTGGGGGGAGTTTCTGTTCAAGAGTTGACACTGTATGTGTATCAAAATTATTTTCAATTTCATTCCGTCAAAGTTCGCTAAAAGCATTTTTTGTTAGATCTTAAAAATTAAAACTGCTCACAGGGTTCTCCCAGACCTGTAAAAGTCAGGGAACTTGAAAATGACCTGGAAAAATCAGGGAAGAAAGGTTTATTTTTAAAAAAAGTCAGGGAAATTCAACGCAGTCATGGCGATCCCAAATTAGCACTTCTACAAGTTTAGCTCAGGGACCATTTTTCCGAGTAGAATGCAAAAATTTTGACAATTTTCGGAGTACAGATTTGCAAAATTTGCTTCGTTTTCCGTGTACAAATTTACACAATTTTCCACGTTTTCCGAGTGTCAATTTGCAAATTTTTCCACGTTTTCCGAGTACAAATTTGCAAAATTTTCCACGTTTTCCGTGTAGAAATTATCAAAATTGTCTACGTAGTCCGTGTACAAATTTTTAAAACTCTAGGTTTCCCAAGGACAAAATTGCAAAATGTTCCACTTTTTCCGTGCAAAATTTAACATTTTCCGAATAAAATTTTTTCCCATTTTAAAAAATGTTCATACAACTTTCGTAAATTTAAAAAAAATTACGTTAATTTTCAAAATTGTCGTCAGTAAATTTAAAAATAAAATTTTTCGCGTTGTCATTGGTCTGGGAAATATTTTTAAAACCTGGAAAAGTCAGAAAAGTTGAAAATGAAATTTCTGGGGGAACCCTGTTAAATTTTCAGCAACAAATTGTGCGTCGCTAACATCTTGCATGTAAAGTTGCTAAAAATCTAGTTTCCTTTTAAATGTAAATTTCCACCGGGGCTCAGTTTAGTAATTTTTAATACATGTACCCAAATAAGTCAAGAATTCAAAACTCGAATCGTTCCACCGACTAAGTTGACAATTCAAATCATGATGTCTGTGCACACTGACAGTCGTTAACAAGTTGATCATTACGGGGCGTTGACTCTAAGAATACCTTCGTTATTGAGTAACGTTACATGTGCTCTTTTTTTAAAAGTCGAAATTTTGGCAGTTGCAAAACCACCCATCGTGCAAATTATTTTATCGCGATGACATGGGCGCAAACAATGCGAGCATCCGGCGAACGAAGCTCTAAATGCCACATCAAGAATTAACTGGGCGCGGCCATTGTTACGCACTGCCATGGCTACACGCAAGACTTCGGCGTCACCCTGTACCAAGTGTGAATCACATTGGGGCTCACGCGTGGGGCATCCCAAAACAGTTGTCAAAAATTAGCTCGAAATTAGTGCGAACCAGCCAAAACCCCTCTCCAGAGCAGGTACGTGCACCCGAGAAGGAATTCCACTCCATTGATCCGGTTTTTGCTTTTCCGAAAAAGTTATTCCTGGCGCATGGGTTCATGCCATGTTTAGGTTTGCAGTGAATGGACGACAAGTTTGGGGTTCAATGGAAAAGCTGGCGGCATGAAAGGGGCGGCCCTTTGAGTGGGCCCAATATTGACCCATTTAAACGATCGGCCTTTTAGTCAGGGTGTTGGAATCCCATTTTGCGCCATTGGGGTGTCTTCAATGACGAGCTAGTCTGCGTGCCCCAGAATTTGCCCAAATCGTTAATAACAATGTCAGGAAGGGGTATGGCTTACCCTACTTTCACCCCTATCTAGTTAGGGCCCTGCTACCTAACGAAAGTTGAAGACAACTCGCATTCCCTCGGTCCCAAAATGGTGACCTGAACCGAGTGGATGGATTCATCCACTGATTTTAAAAGTTAGTTGAAAAGTAGATCTGAACTTTTAAGGCATCCCATTTGAGCGGTCAGGGAAATTTAAGGCATCCCATTTGAGTGGTCAATGAAATTTTCCCAAATAAAAGCAAAATGCTATCCCTGCACTCAGTCTGCTAGCATCTCCATCCCCAATCCTCTTCAGCTAGATTCGTAACAAAATCTAGTGTTTTTCCAAGCTTCTCATTGCAATTGTTATTTTATTTTAATTCTGACAACAAAATTGATATGTATTAACGACTAAGTTTTGGTCAGGGAGTTTTGGATTTTAGTCAGGGAAAAGTCAGGGAAATTGGAAATGAAAATTTTGTGGCCACCCTGATTAACGAAGTAAAGTTACACCCAAACGTAGCAAATTGAAATCAAGACGTCAAAGTTGTTCAGGTAACACCATGGCAACGACTAACCACTGCGCAACTAACCAGCATGCGCCTTGAAAAGGTGTGAAACCAAACTTTGAGCATGTCGCTAGAAGGTTAGTTGTGCAGCACGTGTTTCGAGTCCTTGGCATGGTCTTGTTTGCATTGCTGCGATGTCACAACCACTCTTCCCAGCTCGTTTCGTTAAGATTTATATAACGATGCCCAGGGCCAATTCTGTTCAAAATGGCGTCGTAATCAACAAACCAGTACATGCACGCCCATCGTGGTTAACTTCGCTTGAAAAAGTCAGTATGGTCAACAGAATGAATGAGCACGCAGAGAGGGAGTCCATTTTCAGAGGAAGGAAGTACTTCCTGGCCCATGGCCATGGCGTCACCCCTGGCCAACCAACCCTAGGGCAGCTGCCGGCCAGTGGTTCCAGAGCGCCATCTTGAGGCCAACAGAATGCGAGTTGGCAGGCTTTCCGTCAGTGAACTAGCCCAACCCCAAAGTCCGTTAGCAAGATTTCCAACAACAAAAAAAACTGCCTAAAAAAGTGGTAACCCAACAGAATCGCAGAGCATCATCCTTCCTGCGCAGGAAAGGAAGGCCATGACGCTCCTCACGTGGGAAGGGGGTGGCCCGGGGTCCTCGCTCGCACCTCGCCGAACGAGTTGGGGGGAAGACTGAGGGAAAAATGGGAGGATATGAACACACAGAGAGAAAACCGAGAAAAAAAAAACCCGAATGCAGACAGCACAGACAGCATAGAGCCATGGGGGGACGACAGCGTCCAATGGCAACAATCGGGACAGTTCCATTGGCTAGTTCGGACGTTGGCAGAACCCCGCTCCGGCACGGGTTCACAGGCCCCTCGAAGTGACCCGGGCCGGTGAAAGGGATGGCCTGGCTGAGGGCAGACAAGGGGGGCGCTGGCGAGGGGCGAACGTGGCTCCCCCTTGACTCGGCCGCGGACAACGTGATCTATTGTCTCGCCCCGGTTAGCCTTCTCCGGCGGCCTCGGGCTGTGGGAGAGAGAGAGAGAGACGTGGTCAGGCCAAGGTAGTCGGTGGGTGGGGAGAGTTCGGATAAAAGGGAGGGTCGACGGCGAGGTCAGTCCAGCCGGAGGAGAGGAAATGGCACAAGAACAACAACGGGGCAAGGGGAAAAACAACTGGCCAGAAATTCCATTTGCGGCCTGGACCCAGAAAAACCTGTCCAACGTCGTCGATATCGCAAACGGACGACGGACCAAAAAAAAAAAAAAAAATCAAAAAAATTGGGCGCAGATAAAAATCACTTCTGCTTTTTTTTTTTTTTTTGCAGGTAGGGCTATTAGAAGCCAAAGTGTTGTTTACTTCGTACTTAACGACCGCCACCGCTAAACAAACGCGCAAGAAGTGATAGAGAAGTAGACGTTAGAAAAAGTCAGTTTTTGTGGCACCCAAAGCCAACAATTTGAAGAAAGAAAAAACAGGCTACTAATTAGATTGGGGAAAGTTGTGACGGTTTAGGAGCGAAAACGAACGGGAAGTTGACACTTGCACCAATTTGGCTCGGGTCGACTTTTTCTCCCCACGCGTCAATGTAGTGCAGGGTTTTGATCCGTACGACCCGGATAACTGATGACGCCAATGGTGTCCACATACCATCGACAGCCATGGGTGATCCCACGGATTTCAGGATCTCTTGACGTCAGCTGTCAATCCCAATGACAATCAGTGGTTTTCTTTAGTGTGCTCATCTTCTACTCCTGACGTCAGATCCATGTTGTCCAAGAAGAGGTAACATTAATGTGCCTCGAGAGAAATTTCGACAACGACTATGTCCCAGCAGCTCTAAAACATATCACTAAACCAAAAGTCATGGAAAAGTCAGGGGGAAAAAAGTGGTCATGGAAGTAATGGAAATGTCAGGGAAATTTGTAAGTGCGGTCTGGGAAATTCTCCCAAAGAAAAGCAAAATGCTATCCATGCACTCAGTGTGCTAGCAGCTCCATCCCCAATCCTCTTCAGCTAAACATGTAACAGAATCTAGTGTTTTGCCAACTTCTCATTGCAATTATTTTATTTTTCATTTTGACAAAAAAATTGATACGCATTAACTAGTAAATTTTGGTCAGGGAATTTTGGATTTTGCTAAGGGAAAAGTCAGGGAAATTGAAAATTTTGTGGCCATCCTGTAACAGTACCTCGAGAGAAATGTCGACAACGACTATGTCCCAACAACTCTAAACTATCACAGGGTGGCCACATGTCAGGGAAAAGTCAGGGAAATTTGTGAGTGTTCAGAGAAATTTTTCCAAATGAAAGCAAAATGCTATCCCTGCACTAGAAGCTCCATCTCCAATCCTCTTCAACTAGCTCTTTGCCAAGCTTCTCATTGCAATTGTTATTTTATTTTTCATTTTGACAAAAAAAGGGAATTTTGGATTTTAGTCAGGGAAATTGAAAATGAAAATTTTGTGGCCACCCTGTCGACAACGTCTATGCCCCAACAACTATCACTAAACCAAAAATGTTCAACTTTTCATCATTTTAAACTTGCTCGGATAAAAGACAGCGATCAAAATTGTGTTTGAAGACGATGAATTCCTCATCAATTTTCGAAATTTCTGGATCCAAACGCAGCGTGTCAGACGCCATCAGTTACGAGGGTCGCACGGAATCGAGTCAGTTTTTAGGGAGTAACCACGTAACCGCGAGTTTAAAACGTCTTAGCCACGTAGCACATCCCAGAGTTGGGCAGAACCATATCCGATTACATCAAGAACAACAGACCTCTGTAACATGCCAGCTCAAAATCACATCATGGGCTGTCTCCCATTTCGCGGCGCGATTGCTCAACTCTGGCACATCACACGCACCAACGCTTCTTTAACCGTTTCATGTCCACTAGTCCTCTTTCCATGGGGTGCTTCAAGTTCTGTCTCATTTGTGTCAATATGTTATCATTTCTTTTTATATGTTTTTTGTACCGAAACCCGCAAACTTGGTCACAGCCCAACTTCTGTTCTGTCCCATCTCACAGGAAACCGAATTGCTAGTCAGCGCCACCAACCATGTATCCCTACAACTATTCGTATAACACGTCCGCCTTACACTCGAAAGCCGATGGGGTCGACGATGCGGTGGCGTCGCCAGGAGGCGTCCACCTCGAAAAGCACGGCTACCAGCCGGCCACGGGGAATATGATGGCCTATAGGTTGGTATATATACGCTCTGCTACAAACTCACTATAGGTTAGGCAATTTTGGGGCAACCCTGTAGCAAAAGGTTACCGCGAATAATCACTGCTTGGCATTCGCAAAAAAACGAAACTAACAAAGCGCCCCCACGCAGACATCCAGCTCCTTGTTTTGGAAGAAGGGAAGACGAGTTATTAACCCGGAGGCCACGGACGACCCTCTTATTTAAACTTTCGCCAGTTATTGTGTTGTGAAAAAGTGAATTAAAAAAAAAAACATAACTGCGGGAATTGAAATTCGGTTTTTTTTAGGTTGGTCCTCTCATTCACTTCAGAGAGGGGAAAATGTGCCTTTCTTCTTTTAACGCGAGATCTCGCGAGATGATCACCTGGGTTTAATGTGGTTAAGCAGCCAGCCATCCGAGGTCGAAGCCTGGCTTTTGTTACCCCCTTGAATACGTCCTTAGCCCTTAATCGTCCCTTTCTTTTAAATTAACCTAATCTTATTTAAGAGTCCTTAATAGTTGCCTCGCGACGCTCGCGTGCCTGTCGTTCAGGGCCATTAAAGTGGCAAACTTGCGTTTATTTTTTTGTTTGGGAAGATGGCATTTCGTGCAAGATGGCAGTAAGGCCAGTTTGTCAGGTAATCGTTGGGTCAATAGACGTACGGTCACGTACCCACGGTTATTGCAGTCCGTTAATGTGTGGACAGGACATGGTCCTGGGGCACAATGTTGACCCACCGAAAGGTCATCAGAAATCAAGATTAGTTTTGATGTAAACATTAGTCTGCCATGTAACTTTCCGTAGCTGTAAACATGCGTAAGAACATTGGAAGTAAAATCGGAGATACCTGGAATAGTCAGAGAAAAGTGATATATTGAAAATGTCCCCAGGAAAAGTAAAATTCCTGGGGCACAACGTTGACCAGCCGAAAGGTCAGTTGAAATCGAGATAAGCTTTGATGTAAACATAGGTCTGCATGTAACTTTCTGTAGCAGTAAACATGCATAAGGACATTGGAAGTAAACTCTGACAAACCTGGTCCGAGTAGTCAGGAGTAGTCCAATAGTCAGGGAAAAGTAATGTTTTGAAAAAGTTAGGGAAATTCCTGGGGCACAATGTTGACCAGCCGAAAGGGATCAGTCGTAATCAAGATTAGTTTTGACGTAATCATTGGTCTGCATGTAATTTCTGCAGCAGTAAACATACATAAGGGCATTGGAAGTAAAATTGGACAAACCTGGAATAGTCAAGGGAAAAGTGATGTTTTGAAAAAGTTAGGGAAATTCAACTCATTTGAAGCAAACCCAGCTCGCGATTGAATTTCAGCAAGAACTTCTGTAGAAGAAGTTAGTAATGAAATTGTCAATTAAAAATAATTAAAATTTGGTGTTTCCTGTATCTCCTCGCATACGAGAAACATTGGCAAATTTCACGTTTGCTTTTTTCAGTGGTCAGGTTGGTCACGAAAATTTGTTTTAAAAACTCTGAAGAGTCAGGGAAAATGCCAGAGAATTACGTTTCTTGGAGAATCATAGAATCGAGGTCTGCCATAGTCTAGAACCATACTAAGTCTGCAAGGTCGCTCCTGCCGATGAGAACAGCAGCGCCAGCCGAGGTCAAAGTTGGCGTTGACAGCGATAATTGTATTCGGAGAAAGCGATCGCCAGATGGCTCTGAATGAAAACGTTTTTGTCCACATGGAAACCTCTCCTATATCCAGACTAAAAAAAAAAAAATGAAAGTTTATTGGCGAAATATTAAAAATAGGCTGTCTGAACATTTGTTCGACGTTATTCAAATCTCGCCGGATAGAAAACGTTTTGACCGATTTATATCCAGATTCAATTCCAAGGTCACCTATGCCAGCAGAGTTGCACAGTGGGCCACGGCACAATCTCGATTTTGAAAAAATTTCCACGCATGTCGTCCGCCAAACTGACGAGTCGTCTCGTCCTATGTTAATTGGCAGATTGACCAAATGCAAAAGGGGGCAGGGGGGGGGGAGAGAAACACCAAGTGCGTTTATTGGACAAGCTCCGAAAAGTGACGTATATGCTCTGATGGAAATCATAGTCGGTCAGTACGTAGCTCGGAAGCGGATCCCGATTCGGATCGTGCTCGCCCCGCACACCCCTTACTTACGATAGCCGAATTACATAGTTCAGGATTGGTACCCCCGAAGGGGAACCACTTTGATTTATGGCATTTCGCGAAATAATAACCAATATTTGGTGGGGCAAGAACCGTGCACCCTGCACGGTTTTGGGCTACATACACCCATGTCGATGTGGGTTTATATCGTCGATGGGGCTGGATTAAAAGCTCAACACGTGCTTTTTGGCCAGCTTTAATACCTGGCCTATTTTTAGGAAACCCTGGTGCCATATAAGGGTTGCACACGTTTAGCGAGCAACTCACTTCAAAATGTTTCAAGGTTAATTAGGCCCTCTGTTTGCTGGTCTGGTGCAACTGTAGCTCCGTCTCATTGCTTTGTCATTCTCGTCACTCTGAAAATTCACTTCCAAATTGTATAAAGTGCACAAAATCAAACGTAACGTGTTTACTGGTACCTCATTGATGCCCAGGCTCGATTATGAATGCCCCAGCGTAATTGCCTAAACGTGGTTGGCGCGTGCTGCGCTAATTTCTGATTTGGTTACCACAACTCGCGTCATTACACGATTGCAAAATTGACACTTGAGGTCATGACGTGTAACCAGACCGATTAATCAAGCGCCAACAAAGGGTCTGCCGTGATGACATCGAATGCGACATTAGGGGGGAGGGACTTGTGAAGTAAACAAATACACGATTCAATATTTAAACAGTTGCGTAAAAAAAATAATTAAAGCGCGAGTTTAGTACAAATAGAATAGTGTTTAAAATGTCAACAAAATTTCCAAAGCTTGTCGAAATCGTGGGCAAATCCAAAAAAAAATAATATAAAGATACAGTAAAACATGGAAAAATGACCACCTTTGAAGGTTTTTGGTTTTTCTAGTGTACATTTCTTTTATAAAAAATTCTGTATAGTGACCACCTGTCTATACAGTCTATTGTGTATTCAGTGACCAGTGTGTGCCGTCTTTTTTGCAATTTTTACATTGCCAATGTACCTTAAGTTAAAAAGTGACCACATAACAGATGAGGCACCTTACATCCTGCTTTAACCCTAATGGTTTTCAAATAGTTCAGCCAATCATGTTATTGAGATCTAAAATATCACTGAAAACAATCTAAGAAGCAAAAAGCAACCAGGAAAACTCAGGGAAAAAAAAAAAAAACTTGATAATTTTTTTCTTTAAAAAAACAAATGTGTAATAAGGCAATAAATATACTGTAATGCACATGAACATGATGATTCTGTACTTTTTTGATTTTGTTTTTTTACTACATGTATTACAGTCTACATTTATAAGTACAGTGTTCACGTTCATTACATGTATTGCATTTGAATTCAGGAATTCTTTGCAAAGTGACCACCTGTGTACAGTGACCAACTTAGCATTACTTTGGTGGTCACTATTTACAGGTTCTACTGTAGTTTATGAATCCTCGAAACTTGTAAAAAATCATGAAAACATCAACTAAATCGTTGATGTTTTCCAACATTTTGGGGATGGGTGCCTTCAACTTTACAGGGTGTCCGACGTATATCTCACGCAGCCAGACATGAGAAAGCCAATTTTCTGGTCGATTACTATAACGAAGCACTGCTCAACAACAAGACCACCATTTTTTTGTGTGCTGATCTTTCGCAGTTCATAGTACGCGTAGGTTGCGCTCGTACATATCAGATAGTTGCCACGTTTAATTAAACGAAATGTATCCTGGCAAATAACACCTCCAATTACACAGGCTATAGCCTGGATAAACACGAGCCTGCAACGCGTATAGTGTTCCTATTGGTGTCTTCGTTTTACGTGCATGCGCTTCGAAGGCAAAAATGCAAATTGGCCATGTTGCGTAATTCGAGGGGGGTGGGGGTGGGGGAGCTAGTTTCGATCGTGTCATTTTTGAGGTAAAAAGTGGTCGATCTGGCGTTATTAGATGGCGCTCAAAACAGGTGTTTCACCGCACAGGTGGTTCAATGAGAGGCCTGACATGGACGTCATTGGGATGTTGCATCTAGGCCCCGTTTACGCACGTTTTTTAGTGGCACCCTCAAGTTTATCGTCAAGTCAGAAGTGCAGGGGGTGGTCACGTGAGGGTTCCCCCCACCGCTAGCTACCCTAATTAAATTATGCGGATCTCGAAACGAGCTAACCTGTGGTCTGCAGCTGCGAACGTCCGCAACTCCGCCATACGTGCGTTTCGCAGTTGGATTGTTCGAGAAGTCAACTCGAAATCAATACATGCAATTTAAAGGCCGTTCTGGTAAATTTCGACATCGATTTTTTGATCTCTAAGAAATTAAACCAAGTCTTTTGCCTAACCACGGAGTCTCAATATGGCTACCGGTGTTCGAAGACTACGCTAAATAACGTAACAACGTATCGATCTTGCTAACTGATATTTTACCAGTATAAACTGGTATTTTAAATGATATCTACAAAAATAATCGTTCTCAAATTTCTCCCGAAAAAAATTGGCTTAGTCAGTTTAGAGTTTTTTCTAACACATTTTACATTAACACTCATTAAAGACAACGCTCGCAATTTGACTCCTCCATGGACTCCCAAGATGGCGGCAATGCATGTAGAACCCTACCATTCTGTGATTAGTTAAAAGTTTTTATTCAAATTGTTCAACCGAGTCGATGCAGTAGAATTTTACAGCTGCATTAATTCGTCTAAGTTGTTCTAAATTCAGGGTTCCCACATTTCTGGGAAACCTGGGATTGTCAGGGGATTTTTTTTGGTCAGGGGAAACCTGGGATTGT
>JAQGBX010005875.1:0-13135 GCA_034698745.1 Megaphyllum sjaelandicum
GCAAGCAAGCAAACAAACGCCAACAGGATTGGCTAGCCTCAAAAACAAAATGGCGTCGTTTTCTATTTTATATATATTGATCACAGATTGACACCCGATCACAGAATTGACCTAGACCTGATTTTTTACGTTGATATTATGAGTTTTTTTTACGAGGTGGACATTTTACGTGTAATTGAAGAATATCTAAGTTAAGATGAACAATTGTAGGCTCTAATTCAAAGCAATGTCACTATTAAAGCACATTTGGGATGAGCAGTCAACCCAAGATTGTGCAAAAACAGGATTTAGAATTTTTTTGAAAGTACAGTAGTTGTATACGATACTTATTTATATACCGTAAATCATGACCTGATTTTATATCGCGTATCCCGTTTCGCGAAATTCTTTAAAAATACAAAAAGTGCATTTCTAAAAATTACATCTTAGATATATCCTGTTTTTCGAACCATTTGCCAATTACGTGCTTAATTGCGGGTACTTTTGCAACAAATTTGCACCGAGCCCACAGCTAACAGATATACCTTTTTATCTAGAATTCTAACGTGTATGGCTGCGGGTAAGAATACATTGAATGCTTATTGCAAGCGCTTACCACTCTGCGTACAACTACAAGATACGTGAGACATAAGTCTTTTTTGGATTAAACAAACAAAAATACTATATAATTTATGGACTGAACGTGATGGAATCGAATTGTAATATTAGTGGTATATACAGTATGGCCGGTAAGAACAAACAAAATGCTTATTTCAGACGCAGCAAGACTTTACAGTCTGCAGACTTATACCTCACCTTGTAGTTGTACGCAGAGTGCTAAAACAGGGTGGCCACAGGTCAGGATAGTCAGGGAAAAGTCAGGTGAAAAAAGTGGTCATGGAGATGTCAGGGAAATTTGTGAGTGGTCAGGGAAACTTTCTCAAATAAGAGCAAAATGCTATCCTTGCACTCAAGTCTGCTAGCAGCTCCATCCCCAATCCTTTTCAGCTAGACTCGTTACTCGTAACAAAATCTAGTGTTTTGCCAAGCTTATCATTGCAATTGTTATTTTTTATTGTTCATTATGACAAAAAAAAATGATATGCATTAACGAGTAAGTTTTGGTCAGGGAATTTTGGATTTTAGTCAGGGAAAAGTCAGGGAAAATAAAAATTTTGTCCCATAAAGTTTAGCAACACGAACTTTGACAGCTCGTTGTTCGTTTACTGTCTAGAACGAGCAAGCTGGAGTCAGTTGTTTCTACAGTTGATACGTTTCTGTTTTGTTTGTGGACAGAATGTTCCTGTAGGTTAGAACAGGGGCAACTAGAGTAAAATGTTCCCGAGTTGTTTCCACGGTGCAGACAGAATGTTCCAGGAGGTTTATGTTTACAGAGACAATCTTGGGGCAACAGTAAAGCCGGTCATTCACGAGGAAAGTTATATCTGGAAATACGGCATATTCAAAAAGTTCTGTTTTTTAGAATGTGGATTACGAGAAATGAAATGTTTTAATTTGTCAATTATAAAAACATAAATGAAGTCTAATTACTTTCAGTTTGAAATTTTCCTTTTTAGCCATGGTTAGTAAAATGCTCAGAAATATATGTGCTTGACTTTTCGGACACGCCGAAAATTGCCAAGTTTCCAGGTAGAACTTTCCTCGTGTATGACTGGCTATACATGTGTGGATCTGATACATTAAAAATAAATGATTTTCTGGTATGATTATTGACAGATTTTAACAATTTGAAAGCCACATTCATCACTGATGTTATGATCAAGGTGTGTTATTATTCATTATTTTTTCCCATTTTTTTAAAGCACATTTGCAGAGAAGCACTTGACACACTTTGATGATATGCAAATGGCAATGTATGATCGCTTGATCAACCAGCCATCCAATGACTGGGACATTTTCTATTGGGCAACAGGTAATATCTCAGGTTTTTTTTCAGCCATTTTCAACTCTCATAAACTCAAGCATACTTAAACATTGCAAAACGGGCTTACCATTGAGCACATCTACCATCACTGACTGACCTCCACAGACTATGTTTTTCACGAGAAAATGCAGCTGGGAACAGACATATTGTTTTCTCAAAGTAAAGCCTAAAATGGAAAATACGCAAACTCGTCATGCTGAAAGATTAAACACGGATGCATTTCATAATAGTGGACTCTGCCCTAACTTTTTTTACCGATTGTTCATCATTATCTTGACACGAGCTGGCACAGCTCGTTACTTGATACAGTTAATATTTTAAGTGATAAAACCAATTTCCTTTTTTTACTTATGAATTGTATGAGCTACGCTCCCAATAACTGCAAATATGGGACAAAGTTCTTAATAAATACAATACATATTTGATATACATGCATGTATGCAAGCCCTAAAATAATCTATCTCGCTGCATAATAGATGTCTGCTTTACATTGTTAAACTTTTTGTTTGAACTTGTCCGCAAATTCTTTTAACATGTCCCAAATTTTATTAACTAGCCAATAATATTATTTCAGTAAATTACATTTTTAAGTTGAAAGATGCGGTTCGATGCTTACTTGGCATGTGTAAGAATAAAGAATAAAATTACTTCAATCTTTATTTTAGCGTCAATGAATATTTTATTTTGCAGGGAAAAAAGAGACGCCACCTGAATTCAACAACGAGATTATGGAACTCTTAAAAACGCATGCCAAGAATCCTGACAGAGAACTGAGAGCAATACAGCCGCCATTAATTCCTCAAGAGTGAAGGGCATTTTTAATTATTTGAAAAAAATTAGTGTACATAATTCAATGATTCTAGGTATAATAAAATAAAGTTGATTCGTTTTGTAATTCTATTGCAATAAAATTGGTCTTGCAAATAATTCAGCATAACAAAGCCTATAATTTTTAATCTTACGAAAGTTTGTTTGTGGATTTTTAACGTTGGTTTATTTTGGCCAAGAGGCTAAACACCAACACCAGGGGATGCGCCAGCGTCACCTACCTGGGAATTTTGCCAACGAAGGGGGACTTCCACCCCCTACCCTCATCCTCGAAAAAATTCATATAATTCATATAATGCTTGCAAACGTTACTATTTGCATTTTTCGCTCAGAAACATAAAATTCAGAACCTTTGGAATACATCTGCTTTGTGTTATAGAAGTTTATCATTCTTATGGTCCATAAAAGAATATTTATAAAATAAATTTTCTAAATTTTGAAATGTGTCTATTGAAGTTTAAAAAATGAAGAGAGTATTTTTAGCATCAACATAAATAATTATATGTTGCCTGGTTGGATGTGGATTTTTAAGCGTTGGTATATTGCTGCACCCGAGGGTCACTAATGCCAGGGGATGTGCCAGCTTCACCTACCTGGCCATTTTGAATTTTGCAACGAGGAGGACTTCCACCCCCAAGAGGGATCTTTAACGTGGAGATAACAAACGGAATCTACACGAGACCTTGGTTTAAATGATCATCCGAAAGAGCCGCCACTTAGAGAATTTTACACATCCTCAAAAATTATTTAGTTGAGAATTTTGAAATCGTAACACGTGTGCAAATTCTGAAACATGTTATGTATTTGCAGGCATTTAACTTGAAAGGAAATTTGAAGTTGGGAGATTTATTTCAATGATTTTTATTTATTAGATCATGGCTCTTTGGAATATTTAATCATTGAATGAGAATGCTATTTAGCCTCAAATAATTTTGTAATTTTTAAAGCCCTGCCCGACCCATTTCTTGCCCTACGTGGCCAAACAAATTTACTCTAGATAGTGCTTAAAAAACAATGAAAGATCAAAATCCAGTTGAAAAATTGTGTCCGGATTCCCATTAGATATTATCATTAAATTACCTTGGTCTTGTCTTATCAAAATCGGTGCAAGATGACACGGATTAGCAGAACTAATCTTTTGACATTGTATCCTTGATCAAAAAGTATAAATATGAAGGTAAATGGTTTCTCCCAAGTTCATTCCCACACCTAAACTCTGCAAGTATGAGGACCAGCACCGTTGTCCTGCTTTTGGCCTTATTGGGCGTTGCCTTTGCCGAGCTGGCTAGGTAAGCATTATTCCTGCACATTTACATGTAATTATCAATACGAAAGAAGTAAAAGTTTAAGTATCTTAATTTTTTCCTCTGAAGGATCAAGCTGCATCGCATGGAAACCAGCCGTAACAAGTTAAACAGACTCAAGATTACTAAGCAATTCTTGAAATGGAGGCATCATTTGAATAATGTTGGAGACACCATCGAACCACTCACCAACTATGAAGATGTAAGCATTGATCAGTTTAAGACATAGGTAGATTAATTTACCGTTTAGAACTTTAGGGTATGGGTGTATTCAGAGAATGTTTGTTTGTATATTTTGTCTTTTAAAAATGTTTTGATCATGATAGATCTGAATTTTGCTGCACGAGCTAGCTGGAGAGGTGGAGAGCTTACTAGAACTGAATGATAGATCGCTACGCGCTTGTTCTTTGGGCTTTTTCCTCTTGGTCCTACAAGAAAGATCCTTTGTGAATCAATTGGCAACTTTTCGATCAATCATTAATGAATTCAGTGCACGTGTTTTTGAGTTTGGTGCATTTTGCCCTGTTCTGTATAAGGTGTTTTCTGCGAGTTGTTCTCGAGCAAAATTCTGCTTTAAACTCCATGAAACGGAAACAAACCACCAATTGCTTACACAATTATCTGTGGCAATATTGAAATGATTTTGTTTTTATTTCATTTCTCAATTTGTCAATAAAAAAATGAGAAATTGAGGGCAGCACAGCATTACATTGATGTTCCTAGTAATTGCCAACCTTCATGAGGTTAACTGAAACAATTTGTGACTGCTCAAAATATCGTAAGCATTTAGTGGCGATTCTTTAAGCAAAATACAAACGTTCCTATGGCTCACACACGTCTAAAGCTCCAGTGAGAAAATAAACTTGTTACAACTTACTCAAGCGATGCTAGAACCTGTATCGTACTGTTCACCCCATGTTTTCTCTAAGATTGAGAAAACCCTATCAATTTTTTTCGTTTTTTAAAAAAAATTAATAAAGATAAGAATTCCCGTGCTCCAGTAGTTTTCGGATTTCTTTCATATTTTTGTTATATGAATTGAATATGTAGACAGTATTTATTAATATTGATGAAAAGCAAAATTTCATGCACATTTCGGTAATTATTCAAAAGCATTTTCCATGTTTCAAACATTACAGGTAAAGGATTTAACACATCCTAAAAAAAGGCAATCACTAAGTACATCAGTGTTATACCGTGCTGCTCAAAATGGTTTCTGGGGTTTTGTGGTTCTTAAAATGCTACAAGTCCATGGTCATCCTGATATGTTAGATTCAACTCTGAATCGATGCACAGGAATTTAAATAAAATCTGAACTATTCTAATTTCTACCTTGCGCAGGCTCAATATTACGGTGAGATCAGCCTCGGCACCCCTCCTCAATCTTTTCTGGTGATCTTCGACACAGGTTCGTCCAATCTGTGGGTGCCTTCGACTCAATGCACAGACGCCGCTTGTGGTAAGTTAGACTCTTAGAGGACTTAGAGGATGCACTTGGTCGCAATATGTCACATGGCCATGCTATTCACTTTAAGACGTCCACGCCAAATACGAGAGTTCGGACTCCAGCACTTATGTGGAAAATGGCGAGGGTTTCATCATCGTGTATGGCAGTGGCGCTCTGCGTGGGTTCCTCAGTCAGGACGTGTGCGAAGTTGCCGGCCTCCAGGTAGTTGACCAGGTCTTTGCCGAAGCCACCGCCGAGCCAGGCCTCACCTTCCTCACTGCCAAGTTCGACGGCATCTTGGGCTTGGCTTTCAAAGACATCGCTGTGGATGGCGTCACGCCTTGGTTCTACAATCTGGTCGACCAAGGACTTGTCGACGAACCAATCTTCTCCTTCTACTTGAACAGGTTAGTGATTCAAGCATGCAAACTTCGATCTATAGTTCCAACTTTTTCAAACTTGCACTGCAACTCGATCATAAACTGCTAACTGAAATATACTTTTTAAGTTATTTTTAATTGTAGAATATTGACCTTCAGCTAATAAGGTTTACAACACTAGAAATCCTAAAGTTATATTGCATAAAAAGTAGATTAACTAGGAAAATATTCAAAATATTCAAAATTCACACGTGCAAATTAAGATTCGCTCGATGCTTATTATCAAATCTTTGAATGCATTTGAGTGAAATTCCAAGTTTTCAATTTTAAAAATTCATCTGGAGAATTGTCGAATGTTGCTAAATTGTCCATGCAATTTTAACATTGGTGCTCTTGACTTGTGGTTAATGATCGCCATAGTAAATTAACATCAGTTGTACTACTCCCAGTGCAATTTCTGACCAAAATTAGCGCTTTATTGTTATGAAATTAATATTTGTCTGTATTATTGCACAATTGGCTTGCACATCCTGAAGTGGGCCCCCAGGCCAGAATCTCTGACAGGCCTTCCTACCTACCACTACAGTTAGGGGGCAAGGGCAACGTACGTGATGGCCTACAGGATTTAGGATAAAATAAGTCAGTGATGACTCAAAAGCAATATTTACATTTATTAAAAGAAAACTATATGCACTCACCATACCGGGGCCCTCCCCCACCTTAGTGCCTGCTAGGCCTCTACGCTAGAGCCCTGTCAGATGTGCCATATATATATAGTTTGCATGATCATTAGCAATTGTTAAAGCCGCAGTTTTATTATGGTCAAACTGCTGGATTTTGTTAATAAGAAGTGCAAATTTCCTGTCCTCTCCACAATTCATAGCCTAATGAATCACGCCATTGCATTTATAACCTTAGGGATGCTGCGGACCAAGAGGGTGGTGAACTTGTTTTGGGAGGTAGCGACCCAGATCACTACGTCGGTGATTTTACTTACTTGGACGTCTCTGTTCCCGGCTACTGGCAGTTCGATATGGACGGGTAAGTTCTTAGGACACACGGTGCCCTTTGTAAGAACCACTTTCACATCTTGACTGTCCTGCAAATTTCCAGAGTTGAGCTCGTTGGCGCGGGAATAACCGCTTGTGATGGCGGCTGCCAGGCCATCGCTGACAGTGGTACCTCTCTGATCACTGGACCTCCTCTTGAAGTCAGGGCTATCAACGAGGCCCTCGGCGGCACTGAAATCGCCCCAGGAGAGGTGAGTCTGAAAGTTGACGAATGAAAAGCATAATAACAATGCAACCAAAGTGCTGACTTTGGAACTCAGAGCACGGATTTTTGTCATCAACATTTCTTTTCATGCTTAAAAAATGGTCCATGTTTACTTGGCTTTTTTTTAAATTTACGGACAAATGTAAAGGATTTTTAAGCTTGATAAGAAAAGCATAAGGCACAATTAAATTTGCATACTATCGGGATTTCTAACAGTACGGGGGTGGGTTTTTGTACCCTATAAAATTGAGTACAGTAAGTCGAGGTAGTTTTGGGAAATTTTTTCTAGAAGAAATTGACTCAAGTTAAGTGAATTATTTCTAGAAGAAATTGACTCAATTATTCAATTTATTTTTAGAAAAAATTGACTTAAGTCATTCAGTTTGAATCAACGGAAATATTGAAATATTTTTTATTCTGATATAAAAATATAAAATTAAATAAATAGCATAGTTTTAAATAATTGCAAATTGAAATTATTGTATTAATGTACTAAGTGACTAAAAAGTAACACACGTTACATTCGATGGGTCTACCATATACCAGTGCCGTATTGCATAGATGGCGTTTAAAGGATAATTGTCGATTATTTCTGTAATTTAAACGTATGGTGTTTAGTGTAAAAAACTGAATTTTATTCCATTCATAGTATGAGATCGCTTGCCGCACCATTGATGACCTGCCCGACATCATCATAACTTTGGCCGGAAAAGCGTTCACCCTCACTCCAGAGCAGTATGTCGTCCAGGTAAGTCGGGTCACAGGGTCCTGGTTAGGAAACTTAAATTATGATGATCAACATTTTCTAATTCCATCCTGGAACACATTCTTAGAAGACCAAAACCATAACGTAATAATAAAAATATGATGACAATAGACTCCTGATTACTAAAGATCTGGTAAATTGGAATCGTTTTTTAGAAAAGTCGCGTAGTTTTTGAAAATCATTGTCATTTTTGTAATTTTTTTTAAAAATTTTATTGCAATAAAAAAAAACATTGCTTTTATCAATGATACAACCAAAATTGTAATTGATAACGTCTTTATCAGAATGTGAATGAATGACGTAATCATCAGAATTTGTCAAATAACGTCATGATTATAATTTTTATAAATGGCGTCACCATCAGAACTTTAATGAATGACGTCATCTGAATTTTGATGTCGTCAGAATTATGTCATTATCCGAATTTTTAACCTTTTTTTTTAAAAAAAATTGAACCCATGGTTATAAACTTGATTCAATCTCGAATTCTTTCTGATATTTTTCTACACTTACATTGATGTTTAGCAAACCGACAGCTTGGGCATCACTGTCTGCTTGAGTGGTTTCATGGGCCTCGAAGTTTCATCTCTCCAAGGCCCCATGTGGATACTGGGTGACGTCTTCATGGGTCCATACTATACGACTTTCGACTTGGGAAACAGACGTGTCGGATTTGCCACCGCCGCTTAGTGGCGCAACTGATTTTATATACCTGCAATAATGTTCAACATTAAATCATTCAAATAAAAATATGTTTTCAAGTATAAGTGCAACAGATTATTTATAGATCATACTGTAGTTGTTGTTATGAATATGATCATTAAGTGTCCGACAGCAATTGAGTGTTCGAAAAAGAATTGATTTTTGCATGGCCTTCACTTTCCATAAAATGACGTTTTCAGAAACAATTCAGAAAATTATATTTTCAGAGACCGTTTCGTAAATAACTTTATTTTTGCCCATATCAAATGGCCAAAAAATGAAGTCTACAGTAACAGATTCGAAAATGGATTGCTTTTTGGCCACCACTTTCCTTAACATTACTTCCTAAGAAACAATACCAAAAATGACGTCTTCAGAGACCTATTCGGAAAAAGACTATATTTGACCATCACTTTCAATGTTGGTGGCCAAAAATTTCCATCAAGAACATCCAGTTGAAAAAAAATGGCAAATTCAATATACATGTACATGTATAGTAGTCGGTGTTAAATTGCAAAAGTAGGTATGGATCAATTATAATAATGCTAATGTTTTTTTGGAAGATCCTCGAACTCTTATCAAGCATTTCCGTCATTTTAATTGATCTTTGCCAACATGCACAATTTTACTTCTACGCACCGTTGGCACAGCATGCCAATATTCTCACTTTCACAATGGGCCATACATTTGTTTATTATCACATTTTGAACTTTCTCACTTACTTTATCGAGGTATAAATCTGGTCGTTTACTATGTCCCTACTATTCTTAGGAAATAATCCTACACAATTAAAAAACACATAATAGAAATTTTGTTTGGCCATTAACTTGATGTCCGATGTTTTAAAAATACCGCCTTATGAAGGATAAAGCCATCCCCAATGTCAAGCAAAGCCCCTGAAAGCACTTCAAGATTATGGCGCTTTAGCTAAAAACGACTTTATTCAAATATATACAATGTGCTGCAAAAGGTCCATTCCTTGCATTATTGCTTGGCATATAATATACGAGCGTACATTCAGGATCTGCACCTTTTTTGGGAGATGGAGGTGTGGCAGAGAAGATGGAAGATTGGGAGAAAAGATTATTATGGATTGGAAAGACGTTTAATAAAAATAAATTCTTTTCCAAAATGCTTTTGCATAAATCCCCAAAGCCACTAGATATATAGGCCCCACTGAAAGAAATTTTCGTGAATATATATTGATAGAAACCATTTTATTTGGAATGTTATCATTGCAAGATACAGGCTTTACCATTAAATCCCTTAGTGAGACACAGTTTAAACCATCAAATGATTAATTCCCGAAAGTTCTGAAGTAGAAATATATGTACATGCATTTCTCCTTCTTTTTTTTTGTGTACAAGTCTTTTCTCATCGACTGATGCAAACTAGACATTATTGCATGGTTAGGGTAATGGTTGGGTTGAGTCACAGATTGCTGCTTGTGTTAATTATTTTTCCAGCATAAATGGACATCCGCGTAGTTTAACGTAATCTTCGTCCACAGAGGAGAAAAATTTGAGGAACTTCTTGTTGCTAATTGTTGCCACCTGTTTCTGGAAACAAACATATACATGGACATATCTTCTAGAAAACAAACATATAAGAAAATATATATTCTGGAAACTAAAATATGTAAGAACATACTGTATGTTTACATAAACTAATTATGATGTAGTTACATACACTGCGTGTATTACACGCGTGTTTATGTTTCCAGAAATACTTAGAAACAAAAAATTCCACCATTCATCAGGTTAAACATACAATAGCGGGCATATGCCCAAATAAATATCCAACCAAAAAAATGACGTTTTTATGACGTTATACTTTATAAAGTAGTAATTTGCGTAAAATGACGTCAACGCAAAAACATATGACGCCATATTTGGTTATTTTTTTGTTAAATAAAGTTTTTAGAAATGATTTCATTGTTTATCATTAGTGTTCTCTAAAATGGCACTTTCATAAAGCTGAACCTCTCGGATTTGGCTGCGCCATAATCCCTAGCAAGCAAATGTGCAGCGCGCCAATATCTCGATCAGCGCGCTGAAAACATATAGTAGTCATATACAGTACATGTACATGTATATAAAGCCACATACATGACCAATTTATTATTAATGTTCGAAGCTGAAGAGCACCTTGTCATTCTCACCTCTCGGAGTTACCAAGTAATATTTGTCGCACTCGAAAAATGATGTCCAAAAGCTGGATACTCGGGACAATCTTTATCTGCATGGGGAGTTTGTATGTCTCTGCTAAGAATCTGGAAAATTCCATAACCAACGAAGAAATGAACACTAAAACTAACGGCCAAACGGATGCATCTGGACAGAACTTCGATGGACCCATTGCTGATGGTGAGAAATCCATATCATTTTCAAAAGTTGTCGTAGAAAAGCAGTGAATGCAATTGATTGTCAATGCTCCAGCTCTTTGGTTATACATTAAATAGGACCAGTTGCGATTCACCTGACGGGTGCCAGAGATATGTTATCTTTGAGAAAGTCCAAAGAGGAAGACGGTGCCACTAAACCTGCACTCTTCCGTATCAATGTCTGGGATGAAGAAGTGGCACAGAACCACGCCGAAAATTTCAAAGTCTTGGATCATTCTCAAATTGAAGTCTTGCACAACGGTTCCTACTACGTTTACGCCCAGGTAGGCTACAAACCTACATCAAGGATACTTAATTGCACCTTAATCCCAAAAATTGTCATAATAAAGATGACGTTATTGATTACAATTCAGATGTCACTGACGTCGTTCATTTAAATTCGGATGGCGGCATTCGTTAAATTTCTGACTATGACGAAAATCATATAAATTCTTCATTCAACGTCATTTCTATGTCAATTCTACGTCATTTTTTAAACTCTGAACGAGTTACGGTGTCTTTTTTAAAGACATTTTTAAAAAATTACCATTGTGGGTGATTACTCAAATTTTCTGTTGAAATTCGTTGCCATTTTTACTGAGATTTTACAACATATTTCTATTTATTCTATTTCAGCTCTCATTGAGGAAGAAAGGTGGTTTAATCAACTTCAGCATTGTAAAATCCACGCTCGACAAAGAAGACGTTTTCTTGTCTCAGTTCGTACTTGACTTCCTGAAGCCCGAATATGCCATTCTGAAATCTGGTTTCACAGCCATGGCTACAGAACTAAAAGAAGGCGACAGAATCTCTTTGGCCATCTACAGAGACGATCTCAGCATAGACTTTCAGGATGGAAAATCATTCTTGGGAATTATTGACTTAACTGGGTGAACCTTCGCCATGAACACATTAGAACGATGATTAATTGGTTCAGGTTTACACTAACCTCTGGAAGTGAAGTAAATGGTGGGTGATGCCAATTCCTTTCATGGCACCTCTGGAATGGGTGCACATGAACCACCACCCAATGATCGAGTTGAGGCCCGTAAACAGATGAGATGCATCGAGTTAAGGTGATGAAGAGTTTCTCCGGAGATAAATGCTTGCTGTTTAGCAATTGATTGCTATTTTACCTTATTTGCAATAAACATTTTTATAGTTTTTATTATTATCCGTCTCGGTGTCTTCATTATTGACTTAATCACTTCCATTGTATTGCAAATGCGCGTTTGATAAAGGTTGACGTCATGTACGTGGACTGTACGATAAGTAAGATAAGACCTAGCTCCCAGTCCCACGTGTGTAATTGTGATCATTATAACATTCAAATTTCCTGCTCAATGCAAGCAGGTAGAGCACTACTTCCTCTTACAATTAAACTCTAGATCGTGCCTCGGTCAGTCATACTGTCCCCACAATCATGTAAAAATGACAGGACTGGCAGAAACCAGTACAAAAATTGAACTGCGAAGTATTATCGGATTTCTGTGAATGAAAGGCACATCACTGGCTTAATTTCATCTCCAAATTGCTGAGTAGTATGGTGCCAATGCATGTCACGGAGACAGGTCTGGGATTGGTGCACGTCCAAGATGAACAATGAATTGGTCGGCCAAGCGCATCCTGGCTTCATGCTTTGTTGTAATGGTGGGAAAATGTTTGGGTAAAGACGGCGATTATGCAGAAAAATAATCTGTTGCAAGTCCCTACTACATTATTTACTATATTTGTATTAATTATTTAAATGAAGGCAGAAAGTGAGAGGCCTTGTTATCTTAGTTGCTGAACAGCCCTCGTAAATGTTTTTATTTTAAAGAACGAATCTCAAAACGCGTTTTATGTTCAACATAAAAAAACGTATAAAAACATAAAAAAAACGTATAAACCTTGTGATACTTGAGCCAGTATCACGTGGTGTCTTAATTAGCTCATTTAATTTATCCTGAACTTTGACATACATATAAAACTCATTGTCAGGGAGCTTGAGAAAAGGAATTCGCCGGATATACAGTGTAATCAGTATATTCAAATTCAAGAGTGTGTGTGTGCGCTCTTAAACCACTCATCCGATTGCCATGAAATTTTCTGGACTTATTGTTACCACTCCCGCGCTGGTTTCTGCG
>JAQGBX010005876.1:0-13135 GCA_034698745.1 Megaphyllum sjaelandicum
CAGCTGAAATTCAAACAAAATTAAACGTTAATCATTACCATCTTTGCACCGGAGCAGCAGCAGCACGTGTTTTCTTTTAAGGGCAGACCACCGTGGGGCAGACGATCCAAACAAAGACGTGTTACCAGATTGAAGAAATTCAATATGGGGATAAATGCTGGATTCGTCGCTCTGCAGCACTGTGCCCTATTGCTGATCGGAATGGAAGAGCCGAAGAGGCAACACCGTGGAGGCAACGTTCGAATCGGGTAAGTTTAAAATTAAGTTTTTGACAATTTTTGGTTTTTTTTCGGAGGTTTTGTGTGAGAAATTGCAAAGTTATGAACGTTTAGCGTCGAATCGAGAGGCGAAATTGAGCCAGAAATGGTTGTTGTTACCCGGTAGAACTGTTCCATGCGCGACCGATATTCATCGGTCGCGCATGGAAAAAAACAAACACGTGGTAATAACTCGATTCAACTAATTTTTTTCCCCCTTCAGTAATTATCACTAATAATCATGAATTATCGTGCGGCACACTTCACTCGTTCTGGCCGTTTTAACAATGTATAAAGTTTTAACAGTAAAGGTGCCGATCCGGAGTGATCCAACAACATTTACTGTAGTCAATAGTCTTGGCTTAGTTTCGTTTTACAGGATTTTGCTAATTTTCGAACTATTCCTCTATGAAAGTTTAAACGAAAATATCGCGATTTTACTCACAAAACATGGGCGCGGAAAAAAAACGAGAAGACGATAGCTGTATCCGCTTGTAAATTATGTCGTTTTTGATTTTGTCGAAACTACATACGCCGCCATGCTTCCACTTTCGTTTCGCGACTACCAAAATGGCGCACATCGCATCACTAGATGACGCTAGGGGACTTTACTAGATAATTAAACCCGCGAAATTTAAACGTAGGTGGCAATTATTATGCTATTTTCAAGTGAAATAAGTTATGGCGAATTCGACTGTCCCAAAAAGTGTACACCGGGTGTAGCTACAAGGTGAGGCATAAGTCTGTAAAGTCTGACTGCTCCTGCTGCCTGCAATAGTGCCGATTTAACAGACTTATGCCTCACCTTGTAGCCTACACCTGGTGCACTTGGGTGTACACTTTTTGGGTGAGTCGAATTCGCCATTAGTCATCATCTGGCTAGAGTATAAGCTTCCGTTAATTAAGATAACAATATACCTTCAAACAGGCAATAGAAATTATTTTAAATGCACATAAACTGCTATTATCCCTCATATTTGTATAGCTGATCAATTATATTTCCGAAAATATAAATAAAAAATTGGTTGAGGTAAACTTAGTCTCCCAACTCAAAATTGCTTTATTTTTGCTTAGCAAAGTTGAATTTGGCGGGGTTTCCGAAGCACGTGGTCAGAGCTATTCTACGGCAATGATGCCATCGTCTGACCGAAGTGTAGGGGTTCCATTGATTAAGATAACAATATACAATTGCCTTCAAACGGGCAATACAGATTATTTTAAATGCACGAAAATGGCCATTATCCCTCAAATTTGTATGGTTGCATACTTTTATTTGCGTTCATTTTAGCTCCTTTGGCGGATGTTATTAAAAAGACTTGATGTAGAATTTGGGAACAAGGTAGCTGGTCACCGTGCGAAGTAAATTTCCATAGACTGTACGGTTAGGATTTGGAGGGTGCTGCCAAGTGCGCTTTATTTTCCTCGAGGTTTCTTGAGAAGAATGTTCTTGAGTTGGTCCCCCTTGAGTCCCCGAAGATGGCGGATTTGCGGTGGAGTAGGAATCTGCCGATCTATTTTTGTTATTACTTTCTGCCAGTAGTTTGGATCATTTTAGGAAATCCGTTTGTTGGTGAGTTTATTTTACATTCTATGGAGTTTCAGCCGAGCCTTCGATCCAACTAGGAACGTACGTTTTAGGCTTAGTAGTTGCCATTTAATTTGGTGCATTATTTCTTGATGATGAGCAAAGAGGCTAATATTTAAAACAAAGATAAGAATTGTTCGTAAGTTCGTAGTCACTGATTGGTCTGGCACATCCCCGTCATGCACGTTTGAATCTTTAAAGTTTTTTTTTTTTTTGCGTTGATCTCGGGTAAAATTTGCTTTCGCAAAATTTGGCAGGCTCCGATTAACGGTGCTCCGATTTCATTGACCCTGTTTCAAGTTTTAGATGTGTAGGCCTAGCCTTCATTTCGCTCCATGTTTACGTTTTAAATCGCTGTTTCGTAAGCAAATGGGAACGGAAAACAACTCGAGAATATGAATAAACATTTGAGAATGTCGTAAATTTAAAAGCTTAGTTGTTTGTCTTATTATTGAATGCGTAAATTCAATTCGAGACAAGCAGCTGAGCTTTATTCGTAAATGTAAGGTTGAAGAGGTGACTTTGGATGCTATTAAAGACGTTATTATTTAAATTCCAGCCCATTCGTTAGTTTGTTATTGCAAAGGACACTGCCCTAACCAAGAACCAAATGGCACCTGCCAGGCTAAGGAGAATAGCCAATGTTTCAGCGCCGTTGAAGAATTTTCTGATAATTATGGGTTAATTTTGGAGGAAAGGACTTACGGATGTCTTCCGCCAGAGGAGAGGTCACTCATGCAAGTAAGTGGACTGTCGTAGGCATTTTTCACATAATGTGTTGACTTTCTGGCAACTTTGTGGGATGATGTGGTAGAGTGGACAAACTCGCTGCACCAGTGCTATTCAAATTGTCTGTCTGGTAGCATGGTCTGGTTTGTAATGGGTAGTAAATTGGCATGCAATTGATTTTTTAATTCTTCCTTGTCTGTTAATGCAGTGTTTTCATATTTATGCGTGCATTTCAGTGCAAGGGTGATTTAGTTCCACATCAGAAACCGAAATCGATTGCTTGTTGTGATAAAGACCTCTGCAATTTGGACTTGAAACCTAACTTGACATATTGGCACAGCACACAAGATCCTAGTAAGTCTGACATATTTAAAATTCATCCCAATTTTGAGCATATGTGATTTAAATGATCGTTATTATTTCAGGATTGACAACAAGTTGGCTTGATGACGTTAGTGTACCAGGGATAGCCTCAATTATTTCTATAATCATAAGCCTTATACTTTTCTCGTTTTGCGCCACCCGCTACTATTCACGGTAGGAAAGAATATTCAAGTTTATTAGGTCAAACTGTATTTAGACCAGTGTTTATCAACCTTTTTACCCCTTCAAACCAGTGAAAATTGCAAAAAATATGTCATGGACCGACAAATTGGAAAACTATTTTGCGGACTGGCAAATTGGAAAAATATTTCTCGGATTGGCAAATTGGGAAAATATTTCGCGAATTGACAAATTAGGAAAATACTTCGCGGATTGACAATTTGGAAAAATATTTTGCAGACAGGCAACAAATTTAGAAAAAAAATTCAAGTTCTTTGAAGTTTTGATTGTTGGGAATGCGTAATTTGTTCTTCTGAACTTATTCTTTTTAGATAGTACGGGTGATACTTTTAATTTATCTGATATCATGTTAATATCAATTAATTCTTGTTCGTAAAAGCCAAATGCAAATGAAACTTTTTAATATCATATGATAATTTGTTGCCTCTGTGACACCTCAACCAGTTTATAACTAATTTCTTTTTTTTCCAGGTACAAACAGCGAGAGAAGAGACGTCAAAACTACTTGGCAACAAGTGGCCGTTGCGATGACTACATCTCTCCAGATGACCCTCTCGAGGTCCTGATTGACCGTTCTCAAAGCTCAGGCAGTGGGTCGGGCCTTCCCCTTCTTGTGCAAAGAACCATCGCTAAGCAAATTCAAATGGAGGAAAGCATTGGAAAAGGACGTTATGGGGAAGTCTGGCTTGCCAAGTGGAGAGATGAGAAAATTGCTGTGAAGGTGTTTTTCACAACAGAGGAAGCTAGCTGGTTCCGGGAAACCGAAATCTACCAGACCGTTCTGATGAGACACGATAATATCCTTGGCTTTATTGCTGCTGACATCAAGGGTACCGGATCATGGACTCAGCTGCTTTTAATCACAGACTATCACGGACATGGATCGCTGCACGATTACCTAAAAACTCGTACCTTAGACTCCAACAGTCTCCTGTTGTTGACCTCTTCAGCAGTTAGTGGACTTTCGCATCTCCACACTGAAATCTTTGGCACACAAGGTAGGAAGGTTTTTCGGCACAGATTTTCTCCATTTGATTATAATGGCCTAATGTTAATAATAAAACCGTTCATTGGTTTTTCAGGTAAACCTGCCATTGCTCATCGTGACATTAAAAGTAAAAACATTCTTGTAAAGCGAAATGGGACATGTGCCATTGCAGACTTTGGTCTGGCTGTGAGATTGATTAGGTGAGAATGAAATAGTCGATTCAAGTGAAATTTGCGAGGCTTGTATATTTGGCATGAATCGAATTGTGGTTAGATTAAGCCAAAATAAGTGTTCCTAATCCTTGTTTGGGGAGGATTTAACACAGGGTTCTCCTAGACCTGGAAAAGTCAGGGAACTTATGTTTGAAGCTGGCGCCGATGGTCGAGTTGGTTACGCGCTTGCCTCTCGATTCTAACTAGTGGTTCGGTGAGATTTTAAGTATGTGAAGAATTCTAAGTGGCGGCTCTTTCAGATGAGAGCTTAAACCGAGGTCCCGTGCAGATCCCATTTGCACTCAGCACGTTAAAGATCCCTCTTGGGGGTGGAAGTCCCCTTTGTAGGTGACACTGGCCATGGGTGGCGCCAGGTGACTGGACCAGGGTATGCTAAGAGGGCCTAAGACTGATGTGCACGCTAGGTCAGGGTATGCTGCAATGTTGTTTTTCATTATGGAAGCATACCCTGAGTTTTTGAGGGTATGCTGAAGCATACCAAGCATATTATACAGCGCCGCCTATGACGCTGGCACATCTTGTTTAGCCTCGTAGCAGAAATGAGCCAACGTTAAAAATACACAAACAAACCTTAAATCTATGGAAAAGTCAGGGAAGGATGACTTATTCGGAAAAAGTTAGAAAATTCAACGTCCGGTATTAATGTTGTCACAATTTAAAATTAATGTTTCCCCATGGTTTGCTCAAGGCCCAGTTGCAATTTTTTTATAAATTTTTCCAGTATAAATTTGGAAAATTTTCACCAATTTCAGAGGACAAATTTTACAAATGTGCAAACGTTTTGTAACATAAATTTGAATGATTTCTAACCTTTTCCAGCACAACTTTAAACAATTTTTAACTGTTTTTAGGTACAGATTTGTAACTTTTTAAACAGTTTCCGAGGAGAAATCTCAGAATTTTGAACTGTCCTGGAAGAAACTACAAAATTTCCAACAGTACTTTTCAGAGTACAAATTTTCTACGTTTTCCAAACAAAAATTTATAAAATTTTCAATAGTTTTTTCATGGTAATTTTTTCAGATTGTCATTAGTAAATTTTTAAATGTAATGACTATTATCATGAGTCAATTTTTAAAAATGTCAGTTTTTACATTGTAACAAACGCAGGAGTCCAAGGTGTCTTGTTTTATTTTTATGCCACAGTCTCATTTTTCCTGGGGAAAAACTAGTTTGTTGCAAGTTTTCTGCATATTTATTTTGCTCAATGTGCCTCTGTAGTTTTTACTCTGTTTTGTAATAAGTTATGCCTCTAGGTTGTTGATACTTTATTATGACTTTTAAATAGCGATACAAGTGAAGTGGACATCGCCCCAAACACTAGAGTTGGTACCCGTCGTTATATGGCGCCAGAGGTCGTGGATGAAAGCTTGAATAAAACCCACTTTGATTCATTTAAAATGGCCGACATGTACTCGTTTGGTCTAGTTTTGTGGGAAATCACCAGACGATGTATTTCTGACAGTATGGAGCATTTCTTATCCAATAATTTATCTTTTTTTTATTAGGTGCTTAACTTGTTTATTTTTCATGAATTTTTCTTTTGGAATTGAAGATGGCTTGGTAGACGAATATCAACTTCCATATTATGATAGTGTTCCTCATGACCCATCCTTTGAAGACATGAAAGAGGTGATTTGTATCAAAAAAATGCGTCCTGCTATTCCAAATCGGTGGTCAACCGATGAGGTAAGTAATTCAACATTAATTTTAAAAGGTCTTTGTCACGTCAGTTATTTTTTGAACGAGAAAAACCTATAAATTCAAAATTATATTTGGAAGCATAGCTGGATAAATTCAATGGATGTGGTGCAAAGTGTTAATTTGTACATGGTTCCCCCAGACCTGGAAACGTCAGGGAATTTGAAAATGTCTGCAAAAGCCACACTCCAAAATGAATGCTTCCACGAGGTTAGCTCAGGGTCCATTTGCAAACTTTGTAAAATTTTCAACACTTTCTGAGGTCAAATTTGCAAAATTTTCACCAGTACAATAATTTTTCGAGCACAAACTTGCAGAGCTTTCTTACGTTTTCTGAGCACAAATTTTCAACAGTTTCTAAGCTTGCGGAGTATTTCTATGTTTTCCGAGCACAAGTTTGCAAAGTTTTTCAACGTTTTCCGAGCACAAATTATAAAATTTTCAACATTTTCAAAATGTTTTTATGATAATACATGAATTGTAAAATTTTCAAATAATTTCAAAAATTCCATTAGTAAATTTTGAAAATATTGAGTATTATGCTGTGTCGATTTTGACAAATCATGAATAACATTGGCATATGTTAATTTTAATATTGGCGAGGGAAATTTCCGGAGTAACCCTGTTGTAAAAACTGAAGGTTGGATCTCAAAATTGTTTAGCCATCAGGACAATCCATAAACGGATTCCAAGCTTTGATTCTCACAAATCAGTTTCTAAAAATTGAGTCACTTGAATCAAACACCACAGCTGTCAAATGCAAATATGGTCAATAATCATGATGTTTTAAAAATAACTAGTTTGTTAAACGATAACTGAATTGTTCATTGTTTGGAAATGGAAAGTTAACACATTTTTCTTTAATTTTTAGAATCTGCGGACCATGTCTAAAGTCATGCAAGAATGCTGGCATCCCAGCCCTGCTGCTCGCTTAACAGCCCTCCGAGTTAAGAAGACATTAAGCAAGCTAAAATGTAGTGACGTGAAGGTTGTTTAAATGAGACACAAGTACGTCATTGTTGAAAAAAAAGAATAGGCGGCCGTTTCGAGTTGCCTGCATCACTTGTTGGTAATCCCGCCAGTAATGTCTGCTGAAGCGAAGACTTCCATTAGCCAAATAAACTTTGTCCTGCAGGGATTATGTTCGCCAATGATTGCCAATGAACCGAGCAAGCCCACACTTTCCATGCTCTCGTCATGCTTAATTGTGCTGCATAAAAATTGTGCACCCGTAGACTGGAAACCTGTCATGATATTGTGCCAGATGACAACGACGCAAGGAATCGACACCTGCGATTCGCAGCAATAAGCGAAGGGCTCCGAATATGGTGTTTAACTCTTTCTCCGGAAGCGATGTCAGGAGTGCCACAAGAAAATGGAGATTTTTGAGTTATTCAGCGCTGCCTTTTTATCTCAGTGAAATTATAGCCTCAGTCTGCTGAGAATATGCCTACAATTATAATAATTTAATGTGCAAGATAATATACGTGGAAGCGTTTGTCATATTCATAAAGCAGCATTATAGTTTCCCAGATTTGCGCTACGATGAGATTCTGTTAGTCATGGCTGCCTACATTTTTGTTCAGACTCATTATTTGGCATCTGCTAGAAATTTCTAGCCTGGTGCTTTGTTAGCCAGTTTTATTTTGCAGATACGGAATGCTATTTACAATGACTGTTTTACAAGGTCACAACCAACTGGATGTGGTTCTGTATCTGCAGTAATCGATTTTCATCATTCATTGTGCCATTTCATTGAAAATTCATTCGACCAGACTGTTCTTTTCTGTTGCTTGTTCTTCTTTAGTGCCAATGCTATTCTGCTTGGAATTGACAAATTCATACATTTTAGGTAAATTATTTGTGTTCCTAATGCAAAATCACTTGTTTGTTTCATGCTACAATCATTGGCCTCACGTTGTTATTAGTGTTTATCGTTTTGCAATAACCTTTTTTATAGTTATTCTGTTAGGTAACCTTTTAACATCATGCTATGCAAATTTTATTTTAATTTATCCAACTACAGTATAAATTCATCGCGACTTCATCCGAAACCCTGGATTTTGAAATTAGCCTTCTGGGTCAGCAAATAATGATTCGTGGGCAAGCTTTAACTTTTTGGGACTAAATGCGGAACGAAGAATTTGGATCGAAAAAATGCCAAATAACTATTTTTATTATATCATTTATTGTTTAGTTAAAATTCATCGTATTTTTCTTATAAAATAACGACATTGCATTTGACACAAAGTGTACCTTGATTTACTCCTCATATGTTTTTAATTATTATAAAATAATTTTGACATTACTTCTCACAACTTTGGTATGATTTTCGTATTATTCGTAGAATTTATTATATTAGCGGGGTTGGCATTTGTTCTCCTTTTACGCCAGCAACCAGATTTTGGTAAGTCATTAGGAACATTTTTTCTCGGAGTTTAAATGAAGACGTTCCAATGTGTGGCAGGATGTCTGAAAGAATTTTTTTTAATTTTAGAGCTAACCTTCAGAGAATTTTCAAAGCAATGGTAGGAGATACTCACAGCAGTTATCAAGAGTGAGCAAGGGATTAGTGAGCGGAAGAGGCTCAGGCGATGTCACATCCAAACCAGCAGCGCAGATTTGTTTGTTTTTAAGTGCTTCGTATAGGGCTTCCTGGTCGACTACGTCTCCTCTATAACAGTTTGGAATGAGTAACCTTCAAGAAGGGAACTGAGCTCCTCATATGAAATTCTGGTAAATTTTACCTGCATATGTTTATGAAAATGGACGTGGGTTTCATCAGTTTGAATGCTGATTGATTAAACATTTTTCTGGTCGAATCAGTAACTGCGCAGCTGGCAACGACAAAGTCCGATTCCTTCAACAAATATTCTAAAGAGACGTACTCTGAACCAAGACCTGCATCTTGCAGTTTTTTGTGTGGCCCGCAGTAAAGGATTTTCTTTGTTCCAAATGGTTGCAACCTCTTGGCAATGGCTTGTCCTATGGAAAATTCTCATTAAGCCATGATTCAATCTTTTTCTTTGCTGTTAATCTGCCACGAAACGTACCAATGAAGCCAAATCCAACAATGCCGATGGTAGAGTCAGCGATGTCAAGTCCATTAAGCCATTCAAATGCAGATTTCGATCCCCAGTTTCCACTGCATTACACAAACGTCTTAGAAAATGCAACAACGTAAAGATATGTGGCTATCGAATACGGAAATAATTACTCCCGGAATTCTTTAACGGCTTCTGGAAAACGTCGTCCAACTGAAATCATAAGTCCGATAGTGAACTCTGCCATGACATCTGCTACGACGGAGCCAAGATATCCAACCTTGATGTTTCTTGAAATTAAGGAATGACATAGACATGAAGCTTTCACTACTGGTGAGTAAAACATATACACATTCATGTTTGTTAGCGAGGGTAGGGGATAATCATGCAAAATTTCAAATGTAATTTGCCCCATTTTCTTTCATGATTTAAATTTGGTGTGAAGGAAGTTTTTCTGTAACAATGAAAACAGGAAAGCTTTTGACCATGTTTGTCATCACTGCAAAGTTGCTTTTGCCCATGTTGGTCACCAACACGAACTCCGTAGCTTTATCAGAAATGTTGTGCAACAAGTGGGCATATCTGGTCGTTTTTTTTGCAATGTTGGGCTGCAGTTGTCCTTGGTGTCCATCTTTGCTTTTAAATTTTCAGCACGTGTAATTTTGAGACATATCTTTTAATGTCGAAATATGTTTAGGAATGATGGAAGAATTCCCCCACAAATTTCATTAAAACTCATTTAGCAGCTGTAAAAAAAATGATTGTGGGAACTTAATGAACACCCTTTGTATCTGGTCTTCAAAGAACTGATCTTTTAACTGCCGATTTATAAAAGATAAACTGCATTTAAGAAGGTTTTATGCATGAAATTAAGTGTTTGCTGAAAAATGTTTTCTATGAACAAACAACTTTGTTTAAAATTAAATGAACTGTTAAATTCAATTTAAAGTAAACACATTCAGGTTAAAATGGGAAAATCTCGACCACTGCCAATTTTCCTTAATTATTTTTAGAGAAAACTTTTTTTTCCATACTTCTAACATTTTCAGCAAGTTTGAAAAGTCAAGTTTTATTGGCTGTTAACAAAATTTAAAAAATCGAATTACTTTCAGTTTTCTCGTGTATGATGGCCTTTAGAGAGCGGACCACTGATGACCCTCATTACAAAATGTTGATAGATCTCATTGAAAAAAATATTGAAATCCGAATTAATAAAAAAAAGTGCTACAAATTACAAGCTTTTTTTCATAAATCAGATTTCAAAATTGTGTTGGCACTTTCAAGATTCAGATTCAAAGCTTGAATCTGACGTCGTTCATTCGTAGAAGTCATTTTGGAGTCTACAAACCATAAAGTTCTAAACCAACAAAGAATCCCACTTACCTCTTTTTACATTCTTCTATATCGATATGTTCATAGCCAGCAGATATGGTAGCAATAGCTTTCAGACTTGGACCTTGAAAGATAATTTGAATGTGGAATGGTAAACTGGCCCAATCATTCTTGGGAATTTCATGTTTACAAATTTCTAACCTGCCGCCTCAATCACTGCTTTATCGATTTTGTTTCCTGGATAACAGAAAATTGCATGTTTTCCTGGTACACTTGCCACAATTTCTGCGTGCGTGACTGTTTTATGACCGGATTCCACGTCGAAACTAGTTCAATATAAATGAATTGAGATGATTTGGGATTGTAATTTGCTGCTAAAATATTAAATAATTCCAACATTCATACCTTTGTTGCAACACTCCCAGAAATTTTGCTCCTTCAATAGGTAAACCCATATACAGTTTTGGTTTTGCCAGGGCAGCCATATTGGTCAGTAATGTTCCTTTGCTGCAGATGACCCTTCCTTTTTAGAACAGTATAAGAAAGAATATAAGCGTTTCAAACACTTATCCACGTCAATAACTTATGTAACATGTAAAGCCTGGTCTTTATCTTTTCTATCTTGGAAATCGGCTCAAGGACGCATGTGGTAGAATCCATTTGAATCCATGTGGGGATTTTATTTTTACTTGCAATGAACAGATTCAATGGCGTAGGTAAGGGGGAGAGGGTTGGTGGGTTCATCCCCCCCACCTTCCATTGAAAAATGAATGTACACTAGATGGAAATGATATTGTTTTATTTTAGCTAGAAAATATCAAACATTTTCCACTTGAGGAGGTATTTGTGTCTGAAAGGCGGCGGATCAAAGAGACGTACAGTATGCATAGCTACTGTACATCCTCCATTTTTTGAAGTTCAACACCTGCAGCTGCACTGCTTGCCCTAGTTCTGCACATTTTGTGATACTGACTTTTTTTTTTGGTCATGAACAAAGACCCCATGATCAAATGGCGGGGAATGGGATAGACAATTATTCCTGTCTATAAAATCAATCAAATTGATGTTATTGAATTTTTAAAGTTCCAGATCTTCATTTCCTGGGATTCCAAAAAAAAAAACGAATAGCATCATTTTAATTGTCTTTACATAAGTGACTTTTTCCGACTTCCTTTCGACACCTTTAAAGTACTGCATTTTGGCATACCAAAAATTTAGCATTATCCAAAACGAAAATAACACTTGACTTGAATGTGAAGTGTTGAACACAGGATATACACAGAATATCCATCACTGGATTCTAATGCTTGTAGACTAGTTCCAACATCTACATTCCAGTCATTGGCTACTGTGTTGGCAGTCAGTGCAGTGTAAATTCGAAAGAGAAAGGTAAGATTTTATATTTCTATTGGTTTTTTGTTTCACGCGCTTTATTTGAACTGGAAATTTCCAACGATTACAAAAAAAAAAAAAACTTAAAGAAATGTACATGTTTTCTATAGTAGAGTTATCCAGATCATGCTATAAAATAACTTATTTTTAATAGTGTCATCAAATAAATCCATGACATGATATACTGTACATGTATAAGGTTACCAAGACCTGGAAAAGTCAGGAAATTGAAACATGCCTGTAAATGTCAGGAAATGTAATGAATTATTTTGAAAATGTCTGGAAAATTCAACGTATATACCCAGAAATTGTTTACGTCTCCCTAAGTAAAAATGTAAAACAATGTTCACGTTCCCCCAAAGACAAATTCGCCATATTTTCAACAACTTCAGAGGAGAAATTTTCCACCTTTTCCCGAGAACAAATTGGTAAAATTTTCCACGTAAATGTTACAAATTTTTCCTCGGGAAAACCAAGGAAAAATTTATAACATTTCCTACGTTTTCCACCAATTTCCAAGTGAACATTTTCAAAAAATTTCGCGTTTCCCGAAAGACAAATTCGCCTTATTTTCAAAAATTTCCAAGGACAAATTTGCCACCTTTTCCCGAAAACAAATTGGCAAAATTTTCCATGTTTTACCAAGGAAGAATTCGCAATAATTTCAATTTCCGAAGATAAATTTGCAATATTTCCCACGTTTTCCCGAGGACAAACTTTCAAAATTGTTCACGTTTTCCAGAGTCAAAATTTCTCACGTTTTCCCAAGTACAAATTTACATTTTTTTTCTTTGTTTTACCAAGGACAAATTCGCAATAAATTCAGGAATTTTCGAGGACAAATTTTCCACGTTCTCCAGGGTACAAACTTTCCAAACTTTATATGTTTCTCCGAGGACAAATTCGCAATAATTTCAACAATTTCCGAGGAGAAATTTTAAAAATTTCCAACAGTTTCCGAGCAAAAATTTGCAAAAATGTCAACTGTTTTCGATTATAGATTTATAAAATCTCAACATATTTGTGAGTACAAATTTTAAAAATTCACATTGTTTCGCGAATACAAATTTGTAAAATTAAAAAAAAATTGTCATGCTAATTTTGCATGTACAAAATTTAATCCTGCCTGGGGCATTGAGAACCACAGGGGCCAATTTGGCCAAAGACGTCCATGGATTAGTTCAACTGTCAATCGAGGTACCTCAGTGGCCCCAGGCATGATTAATTTTTGCACATGCAAAATTAGCATGGCAAATTTTTTTGAACAATTAAAAAATTTCGATCACTGTATACGTACGTAATACCAGTAG
>JAQGBX010005877.1:0-13135 GCA_034698745.1 Megaphyllum sjaelandicum
AACCATTTGAAACCCTAGTCGCAGTATTTTAGGGGTGGGACTGGGAGGAATTCGGTGCCATAGGAGACGGCCTTAACTGAACACTATAAATGCTTCTGAAAGTCCTCCTAAGTTATAACATTTCTTATGAAACGCATAATATGTAGTACATTCACTTTGCTCATATTTTTAACAATTCTAAAAGTAATACAGTATCACTTTGATGTACAGGATATATTTTTACGATGCATAGATGATGTTAAAAGGTGAAGGGAGTCAGATTATAAAATGTCGAAAATAAAGTGGGTTACTGTTAAAGTATGAAGAAAAATTGTGTACGAGTAAAGGAATGCGTTGTTGTAGAATAAGCAAAACTGAATTAAATTAATCCATTAAAATGACGCAATTATTTGGCAAAGAGGCGACATGCCTAAAACTTCCCTGATGCAGGTTAAAGGTAGCTTATTATACAACATTGCAATATGTTTATTGAAAAAACTAAAAATAAGTAAATATGGAACGAAGTCAAGCAGAAAATTGAAGAAATACATTGAGATGAATTGGGACAAACAATAAGAGCAGTGGTCATTGAGGTGAAAAGAGGTTAGAAACGCTATAGAATTAGGTAAATGATATCTATATTTATAAAGAAGAGATGTTTTTTTGTATGATATGCATTATACGGAGCCCCGTAGCGAAAGATTTTTGTTTTGTACGCGTTTTGCGTCATCACGTACAAAACGAAAAATAAAAAATCTTCCGCTAAGGGTCTCCGTTTTTCTTTTTTTTTTTTTTTTTTTTTTCATGTTGGTTGCAAATCATGAAGTTAAGTGTGCAAACAACTGCCTTATAATTGACTTAAAAAATTGGTAACAACAAATGCATTTTTTAAGCACGTTAACGCGTCAGTTTTGCACACGTGACTTTGCACGCCCGACTACCCCTAATACAATTGTAAATAATGTAACTCAATTGCTCGAAAAATGTTCCCTCAGTGCAATGCATGCATGTTAGTTAACTCCGTTTATGCAACGTGCGTAAAACTAAACTGTATACAGTATATACATGTATACCATATTGTTGAGTTGTTCACTGTTAATTCGAAAGTTCTGTTCTAAAGGCACTATTGCTAAACTAACACCCCAGGCTGATTTACTATAATGTATGTTTGTGTTGATCCTGTCATGAAACCCGCGTTGATCCCTAGGCTTACACGAAAGCTGGCTGAACAAGGTTTTGGTGTAACCTTCGCCGGAATGTTGCACGCGCACCGCCATTTTGGCGATTGAATTCCCATTAGCTGAGTGGCAGTGTTGCCAGCTAGTGTGCATGAATACTTTAAAAATGGCTCTGGGTGAGGTTGGGGTGTCCCGTTCTCCAGGGGTGGGATACCGCGCGAATATCAATGATTTTGCCCGAAGGCAGGAAAAAAAGTGAATTTTGGAAGACGTTTGACCAGTATGCTCCGAAATCTGGTTAAGTCGCAATGTGTACGGTATATACCTGCACCACGCTGCTTGAGGTTCGTTCGACAGTCTAATTAGTATGCTAGGAACAGGCGAGTAAAACGGGTAACGGAAATTGCAAATACACTTCCACAACCAAAAGTGGCCGCCGGAATGAATAACGTGACGGCCCGGTATATATGCCACTTTTTTTTTTCTTCCCATTTTCTCTCCTGAATTAACTCCACCAACCGCTTTTCCAAGGCCTTTACTCGCTGGCTTCTATGGTTATAAAATGATCTGGCGATAAAGAACAATTAATTAGAAAATAGGTAAGACGGAATATGCCGCAGAATCTGAAGTTTGGCAACAATTATATACTCGCGAACAAAGAATGTAACGCGTTGACGATGTAGATATATTTGGAGCGATCTGATTTACACCTGGATGACCATGCCTCTTTGCTTATTCAATTAAAATTACCTGACTATTATAGTTATGTTAACATAAATCTAACCAGAATGGTATTTTTGCGTGGCAGGTTATACGTACATGCATGTACAGTATCTGGAAAAATATTTAAAAAAATGTTTTGGACCGGGTTGGAGGTGAGGGTGGTAGCACTCTTATGATGCGGATTTTTTCATTGTTTTAATTAACCTAATTAACCTCGCGAAGCCAACGGTTCAGCTGCCTTTGTGTCCAATAGCTTAACCCGGTGCAAGAATTTAGTACGTATTACTTCGACCTTCCACTTCTGAAACCGTTAACCTTTCTGCGACCTTTTGCTCGCGGAATATCAGTTAACCATCCATAATTGTGGGTAAGTAGGGTATGCAGGACATGCGCTTACAAGAGTGTATACACATCACGGGATATCAAAGCTCACTATTTAGGAGTTTGTTTCAATTTTTCATATCGTTCCTTTAGTCCTTTCTTTTCACTTTTCCCAAGATTTTACCTTGTCCATGTACGGGTATCATTTCTCCGGTTCGCTTATCCATCATGGCTTTAATCCTGTTTTAATAACTATTCCTTTGATGCTTTTCCTCTTTACATTCTACCCCTCCTATATTTTCCAGCTTTTCCTTACCGCTCTTCATCCCATTTTCTTATCTCATTCCTTTCTTACATCATTTGCATATAGCCTACATGTACATGAACTGTAAATCCGTTATCTTCTATACTTGATTCTTGTATCTGTCTTTGCCCTACACTATTAGCCCATATTTCATTCCTCATCTCTACTCTTTCACCTGAATCCATTTTTCATCTTTTAATTTGAAAAACTTGATGTGCAGTATACGAAATATATACAGTATAATTTTTTTAGAAAGCTGGCGTAATTTTGCCCATTATCAAGAACAATTGTAATCGCGCTCAGAAATTGTTATCGAGGAATTTTCGCAGACACAGAAATTCCGCCAATATAATTTCTAATTTATCCTAAACTGTCGCCTTTTCTACTCTAGCTGACACTGTTAATAATTATACATAATTGCCGCACGGGGAAAGGGTCGAAAATATTCCAATTGATACGGTTTCTTTGTTTAACTGGTATAATTTCCATAAGCTAGATCTCACCGAATTATACACTGTATAAAGCATAAAAATTGTGCTGAAAAAAGGCCCAATTTTTGAAATATTTAATTCGGTACAGAATTACTTAATAGAGCGCAACGTCGTATAATAAAACATATACTGTAGTAGCGAATTTCACGGAAAAAATAATGCTGGGTTTTGGTGGCTACTTTTGTTTTTAGTCGTGGGCCTACATTGGACAAAAGTTGTATGGAGGTGATAGTTTTTTCTGGAAAATTTATTTATTGGTACCATTTGAATGCTCGAGAAAAATGTTCTCTAACCTTATTTCCATTAATTGCGTGAATTATCATACGTGACAATAAAGAGTACTCAAATGTAACGTATAAAGCCATTCACCTGCTTATATTGGAAACATTTTGCGGATTTCTTTGTCGATTTCTGTAATACCGGTGGTACCGAAATAATGTGAAACATTTAACTCCCTCTTTTCTCCTCAACAGTGCATGCGTCCCGGACAGTGATACCAGGCGGCCAATAATTAGTCCAACAAATAGTGCATAATACAGTTGTCACAGTAGTCGAAAAAATTGTCAAAAGACCTTTTGTGTGACGTGCATGCGCGAGTTGTCATGTCAAAGAAAACAACTCAATTCCCCTTAATAAGCTATACACACTATATACTGTACATTGGATATGAAGGATAGATGTTAAATTATTGTTATTTCTGGTGAGATAAACACGTAAGAGGCCATTGAAAAAAGACGTCCCGAAAAATTTAAATTTTGTACTCTGAAAAAGTTGAGAATTTGACTAATTTATCCTCAGAATCTGTTGGAAATTGAGAACTTCTCCTTAGAAACTGTTGAAAATTTTACAAATCTGTACCCGAAAACAGTTGAATATTTTGAAGATTTGAACTTTAGGACAGCGTGGAAAATGTTGCAAATTTGTCCTAGGGGAAAAGTGGAAAAATTTGTGAAGATGACCTCGAAAAAGGTTGAAAATGTTGCGAATTTATGCTCGAAAAAATGAAAATTTTGCAAATTTGTACTGGGAAAATTTGAAAGTTTGCTAATGGACCTTGAACTTTTTAGTTCTAACTTTTCCAGGACTGGAGGTACCCTGTTTACTGACTTTTCCAATTTATAACACGTTCATCACCTACAGTATACACTATATATGCAATATTGCGCTTAATTTCCCTTTTACTTTGGGAACTGAGTTTATTTGGCATTTTTTTTATGAAGTGAACGTCCGACTTGGTCATACCCCTCTCTCTCTCTCTCTCCCCCACCCCCCCCATCCCATCCTGCATGTCCACATTGTCTTCGTGACACAACATCCTCCCTACCCCCTATACACGAGGACGTCTTTTTTGAATGGCCCATAAATTACATCTATTGCTGCCAGGATAGATGTCAGATTTTTTAAAAATGAAACGTCATTTTGAACGCTTGCGTGACAACATGCATATACAAATACCAGGATCGTTTCTATCAATTTTTCTATCACATTTTCTATCAATAAGGAAGCAAGACATTGCCAGTAGAAATGTCTGGAAGAGCAACAGATTTGTTCATGATTATCAGAATAGCTCTTGACCTAATACCTCTTTTTGGAGTTGAATCCCTGAATATTAATATGCCACCATTTTTTGCAACCTGTTTCTGCTTACCGTTTTTTTTAAAACAAAGGAAACATCGTTCAGGATTACGAAGAAATTTTTTGAACTCAAAAAAACGCATCGTTAGCCACTATAGGTTCGTATATATACTTAAAGAGAAAAAGAAAGAAGAAATGCTACGCGTTCTTTTATATTTATGTGACAGTAAAACGGAGAAGCGGAACGAAATTAAGAGTAAACTAATTGGCCGTAAGAAAAGCAGAGCATCGAATATGGCCGTAAACACGTTTATGTGTTTGTTATTTTCAAATGGAAATCTAAATGAGATTGCAAAAACCTAATTAAAGTTGAGCATATATCATTAGCGAGCGAAAAAAAAAGCAATTCTAATAAGAAACGCTGGCGAAAATGGCATTAGCCCCTGATGTGACTGCTATACAATGTACGAAAACTAGTGACAAAATTCAGCATGACAGTAATTATAGTGGTTTGCAGATTCGTTATGTGCTAATTAAGCCATTGTCCAGAAGGAATTGAGGAGAAAACAAAAGCTTTAGAACTCAGTAAATCCGGACTTCGTTAGTTCTGACAATCGCAAATTAATCCGTTGGAGCTGTGCAAATATTAGGATGAATTGGTAAAGAATGACAATAATTGGGAGATAAAATGAGTACATGTATATAAAGTCTGCTTTCTATACCTATCCAGAAGTGCCTTAATATACTGTACGAAATTCGTTGGTTGTTTCTGACTGCAAATTACGCCATTTTTTTCCGGTGAGCAAAACGTCATCAACTCGTTTACCTTTAAAAGGTGCGGTTCTCAAAGTCGTATTTCTTACTTTCTTATATACCCAGTATACCCTCCATGCAAGTTTCTTTTAATCCTTAGGCTCGGTTAACACTTGTTAAACTTTTTAATTATGTATATATCATGACTATGAGCTGAACACGTATACGGCACGTGTATCACGTATATGTATAACGGTGTCGGCAAATTATTTATCCATTTCAAAAACAAGCTAATTTCGAAGTTTTTTTAATTCCCAATTAATTTATCTGTAACATTTGGCATGTTTATGCTAAAACCTTCAATACAAATTATACAAGGCACTGTTATTGAAAACAGAAATACGACATAAAAGAAAGTTGATATTGGTCTGGGTTACAGAAAATTTGTATAACTTCCAAATAACTGCATGTAAGGTGCTTCAGAACTTGAATTTCAGAATAATCACGAAATACACGTAAGTCATTCGAATGTTCATATCGTGTAACTTCGCCAAGTACCAAAATTTATCATTCCGATATCAGTTGTTCATGCGTTGCAAACTCAATTTTTTGAAAATACGATTTTGGTAATCAATTGTTTTAATTGGAAAAATACCGGATCTTGCGTTTCGCAATTGCAGATATACTGTACATGTGCGTAACCTCACACTGGAAAGTTCAAGTATATGGTTTTGATCCTCTCTACATGAAGTGAAAGAAATTTATGGAAAACTGTTCGTCCCATTATTGTTTTTTTATTAAACAATTAAGGAAATGCTTTGCAGAAAGTATAGCCTGCCAGTGTTTAAGGAAATGCTACAATATTAACATGCAGGGAAACACAAATGAATGGTGGGTTATGGGCGAAATATTGTAATGCATGAAAGGAGTATATACAGCTGTACATGTTTGTAAAAATCCTGAATGTAACGCCAAATTTATACCGCCTACTTCTTCCCAAAAATGAGTATAATTATGTCATCCTTGAATTACTATAATTTCTCCGAAGTGAATACTGTACATTAGGGTACATGGGCACGTGCAATGGAATTTTGGGAAGTGTCAGCATATAAGCGATTTCATAGGATTGATATCCACGACAATCTTAAAATTTATCTGGTTAATTATAGTATTTTTTTGTAATCGTGACTTTAAATCTTTCCAAATTTATGCTGTAATCGTGTCCTCAAACCCCTTGCTTGTAATTCAGCAAGTACCTACAGTGTACATGTAAGGTACAGTGTATATGTGCAATAGTGTTATTCTTGTAATTAAGTGACTTTCTGCAAGCACAGCACCATCAAGCGGCTATAGTGCACGTAAACTCGGGAAAATGAACGTTTTTTGAAGTAATCACGGGCTAATTGGCATGCGTTTTCACCTAAACTGCATTCATAGCCAAGGATGTACATGACATTTGCATTGGAAACGCATTCCCAAAAGGTTGCTATGCATGAATAAGGTCAATTTCAACTTGTGTCTATAATATAAAACATATTGTAAACTGGCCTAGATGTACTGTAAATTTGTAGAATTTTATTCTTCAACGCGCCAACTTAAATTCCTGAATTATAAAAAGGGAGGAGTACAAAAATTGGCCAAAAACTCAGACGTACTTTATGCAAAGCCCCAAATTTTAGTCTAATACTTCATGTTCTTACTTGGGAAAAAAGACTCAGGTGGCTGCTGAAAAAGTCGTTGAAAATATTAGCGATTATAAAATCTTAGAATTTTCCAGCGTGGTTTGACCTCTCCCAAAATTATTGTACAACGTATAATCTTCATCAAACAACAAAGCACAAGCTACGCGAAATTTAGGAGAGGTCCGCGCAAAAAGCTCGAAAATCTAGTTCAGCCCTCGTCGGCATCACGCAATTCTGCATGCAATTCGCGAGACTCGATAATTTGCGAGCCTTCAGAAACCAGAGCAAACCATATGTTTAAACACGTCTGTGATAAAAATCCTTGAAAAGTACTGTTTTTACATATACGCAGGCAGGTTTCACTACAAGCGTTTTTGCATCCTCCGCGAAATTTTGTTATAGGAAAAAATGACACGTGGGTGGTGACCCACAACGTCTTCCGTACAAGATGTGTATACAGTTTTAAGTATGTGTTCCAAAATAAAAAATCATTGTCTGATCTTAGACGTGGTTTTGCATGCGAATGACTCGTAACGAGAAAGATATGTCCAGTTCTGCACTTTATCAGTTGACTTTTTGCGAATATTCTCGAGCTGAGTGTCAACGAAGAACTCGTACCTTTTAACATGTACGACAGCGAGATAAAACGCTCTTTTGAGTCTAAAGTTTGCTCGGAAATGACCGTGAACTACATCTGGCGAAAATACCCCAAATTTAAGAGCAGGCAATATGAGAAATTTAAAAACAAATAGTTGTAGCATAAACATATGCATGAACACCGGTAGCTATATAACCTGTCTCAGGCAAAACTTGATTTGGGATTGACCATAATGAAGCAGGGTGGTGGCCATAAGAATTTTTGAGGTATAATATGCTGCTTGGGTTTTTGGAGGAAATCGAGAATAAGATTTTTATCTAAAAATGTCTACCGTAATCAAATGTGCGTGCGGTGATTAGCATTTCAGAGTTTTTGCAAGCAGTTAAACGTTAGTGGTAGTACTGAATTTCAAATTATACTGCAGTTAAGTCCTCACTCATAAGTTAATTACGTGTCTTTCAATTCTCAGATCACATTTTTTAGGGGGAGGAAAAATTCTATTTTCAGCGTTGCTTTAATTTAGATTTGTGTTAGATTCTGTAAACCCATCGAGGTGAGAACACACTGAATGCTTTCTTTCGACGTGCTTCTTTCAGCTTCTTTCCTGCTTGTTTTCATCTTCTTGTTTCCAGCTTTGGGGCGCACAATGAATGGCGCCACTGCATGCGTTATGCTAGGTGAAACATTCCGCGTAAAACCTTCCATGTGCGCATTAGCATTTCATAATGAGTGCAGGACAAGTTTTTACGGTACATAGGCGGCATACAATCGATGCTTTTGACCAATAGTGATCTGTGTGCCTCGCTGTCTTACAAATCTGCTTTTTGATTTCCAATCTGTCCACGGCTCAGTCTGGCTGGGCTAAGCTTTCTTTATGTGCCCCCTCATTTAAAACGCATGCTGCATTCTTATCCCGCTTGGTGGTGCTAATGTATACCGAGTGGTACGCGCCTGCAATAAGAATTCAGTGTGTTTTCACCGTATAGCTACAGTACGTGCTGAGAAAGTGATGCCTGGTCTTTGGGAATTGACAAGGAAGATACGCCCCTATACTGGGTGTTTCAAAAGTAATAGTCAATAATTTTAGGAGTTGTAGAGTGTACTAAACTGAACATGTTTAGTACAGGAACCTAGGGGTCCCAACGTCATTTAAAAAAGTTATGAATGTTTTAATTTTGGAAATTTTTAACATGAGAGTCAACCCTTTCGCATAGCACCAACGTTTGTAAGGAAAGCTATGCGCAAGGGGCACCTCCGTTGACTCCCATGTTAAAATTTATTTAAATAAAACATTCATAACTTTTTTTAAATGACGTCGGGACCCCTAGGTTCCTGTACTAAACATGTTCAGTTTAGTATACTCTACAACCCCTAAAATTATTGACTATTACTTTTGAAACACCCTGAAGATGGCACTGCGCATGCATGACTTCGATATAGCAGCATCATCACTGATTTTTTTTTTCCAAAACATGTTAATGCAAATTTATTTTTAAACGATTTATTCTATTTTTCTGTTATCATGAAACTAAGTGTTCGTTCAATGTTTGCTCAGGCAGCTTTACGATTTAAGCGCGCCATTTCAACGAATCGATTTCGAAGCGCAATTGTCTAGAAAGTCAAATGCGGGTAAATCATAAATACTTTCCCTAAAATTTTAGGACGAGCATTAACCATGCATGCCTCCGACGTACACCGCACACCGATTATTCTATACTATGTTTTTTAAAAAGTGCATTTTCTTCTTAATTTATCTATCCCTGGAGCGTAAATATTGCCAGAGATGTTTTCGGTTTTCGACACGAGAGGCTAGGTAACTGAACCCCCCCCTGGCGGATTTATTTGATCGCGCGAGATCCTTAATGAATTCCGTCATATTTCACTTATAGCGGCTCAATTGCATTAGCCGCATGACTAAGTCAAAAATGAAAATGAATTTTCGTCGAAGGCTAGAGAGACAAAAGTGGAAGCCCTTTTATGGCGCTGACATGGGCACAAAACCGCTCTTAATTGCATCTGTTGATTATTGCGTGTATACTTTTGCTTCATAATTGAGATTATAGGACGCCGAGAGGGTTGAGGAGGAGGGGGGGCGAAAGGGGCAAATCCTCGACATTGATTTCCTGGTTATATTTAGCCAGAGACCTGGTAACAGAAACGTGCAGACGAAGCGAAACCAATGATATCTCGCCGTGGACGAAAATGCCCCAACCCCTCCTCCTCCCCAAGAAAAAAAAAACATTTATTTGCGAATCTTATAGAACAAACTCTGATTTTATCAGAGGTTAACTGTCCGCTTATCGAAGCGTCCTGAGATTAGAAGCTTTAGGAAATGTCTGCAATGAGAAAAACTATATTTAGGATGGTTGATCCTTTCTAACGAAAGGAATGTCTACCATATCATGCATCCCACCACGTTGGAAAGATAATAAATTTTCAAGATGATATCAAACAACTTCAATTTATGTTTCAGGATAATCGTCGATAGCCACTCGATAGATGTGGAGTTACGGTTGAAAATATTCAGTATGGGGTTGTGCAGGATAAAATTGCCTTTACATGTATATGTAAACATATCGTAAATGCATGTATCGTGATGCGTATGAACAGTACAGTGGACCCCCAAATTTACGTATGTGATAAGTTCCAGAGAGCGTGTTCGTAACTTGAACGTTTGTATGGTTTTTCTTATGGGGTTTGATGCAAAAATAATGAAGGCGTTCCTGGTCCGTTTCTGATGTACAGTAATTGGGTAATTACACACAGAATGCCTACTTTCGACGTACTTCTTTCAGCTTCTTTTTTCCAGCTTCGGGGCGCACAATGAACGCTGATATCAGTGTGCTTGGCGGTGCCACTGCATGCGTTGTGATAGGTTAAACATTCCGCGTAATGAGCTCAGGACATGTTTTTACGGTATATCATACGTGCATGGCTACACTTTTGACCAATAGTGATCTGTGTGCCACTCTTATGTCTTAAAAATCTTCTTGTAAGCTTCTTGCAAGCTCAGTCTGGATCGGCTTAGCTTTCTTTGTGTGCGCCCTCATTTAAAACTCATACCGCATACTTATCCCGCTTGGTGGTAATAAGCGCCTGCAATAACCCGTTGTTCCTAATGCTGCAGGTATTGATATTGAACAATGAACATACATTGTTCTTAGTGGTTTTTGTTAGCATTCTTATGTCTAAGAAACCTTACTATAGTTTGTTGTACAACAGGTCGCGTTTCCGTATGTATAAATAAACAGAACTCTTGATGGAGAAAAACAAATATTTTTATAGAAAGCACTTTTTGCATTTTTTTATGCACATTTCACTATAGTTTGATATCCACAAGGCAATAAATACAGTAACAAAATGGGGCGCATTATAGTGCTTTGCCAAAGCAACATGCAAGTACAAATTGATAGAAAACGTTTATAACTCTCGTCCATGTTACCGTTGTTTTGTTGATATCTTTGAATTTAAACCCTTAGAAACGGCAGTGTAAATTATTTTTATCACTGTATAGTGCAATAGTACAAATTATTACTCACACTAAAGAATTGCTTAAAATAAATTTATATGTCTTCTTTTTTAAAAGGTAGTAAATACTGCGATAACCACGAACATCTAACAATTGTTACAGTTTTTCAATTTAATTTTACAGAAAAATTGCGATTCTTAAATCGTAAAGCGTCCGACGTTTTGGAGCATTTCACAGACGCGTTTCCTGCAAATGTCACTATACGACAAAAGGGCGCTATGCCGCATTTATAAAACTACTTTTTCTTAGAAGTTGCTTTTGCGCATTATACGCCCGGGTGAATTAATTCTCGGATATGAAAAAACGACGACAATAAATTCCTTCCAGAAATGAGTTTGTAGTCGTTTATCATTGCATTGTTATTGGATTTTTTTTTCTTTGAAGGAAGTACAAGTGTGGCGAGTGCGGTTGACGCGCCATACCTCTAATAGAATGCCAAGTTAATCTGCATTTCTCTCCAATGGCATGGCGACGAAGATAAAAAGGCTGCAAGGCGAAGCATCGTTCGTGTCCTTTTTCCTATTAAAATAATGAATGATTAATAGGGTTATTTATAAGGCAGATATACGCTATCGGGAAGCCGCGGTCGCTAACTCGATTTTGATTGGCCATTCCGGGAACATTCGCAGGAATGGCTCCAAACTTACGAATTGATTTTTCAATTGACGCGAGTGGCATCGTTAATGCACACGGAAAGGCGATAAAAGGTCATTTTCATAAAGCGTCCAATTGGGACGAAAAACGCACCAAAACAAAAAATGAAATGGCAACCTTGAGTCATCCTGCATGGACATCGAGTTTCGAATAGATTTCACTAAAGCTATAGTCTATAGATGACTTTTTTTTTTCTTTTTTTTTTCATGTAAATGGCAATACCTGCAGTATGTCAACTCGTCGCTTTGTTCCGGTGTCACAGCGCCACCTGGCCCAACTGTCGCAAAACAAATGAACGTATATACCGTTCCCTGGGATTGGGAAATACAGGGGGTGACAATTACTACACCACACTGGTTAAACAAATGGCGAATTCGACTCACCCAAAAAGTGTACACCCAAGTGCACCAGGTGTAGGCTACAAGGTGAGGCATAGTCTGTTAAATCGGCACTATTGCAGACAGCAGGTGCAAGAAGACTTTACAGACTTATGCATCACCTTGTAGCTACACCCGGTGTACACTTTTTGGGTGAGTCGAATTCGCCAAAAGACTCGTGACATGGTGGCAGCTCCATCAAGCGTCTTAACCCGGGCATGGATAGCCCCTGAGTGGCACATGGGTGCACACTGGCTAATTATATAGCCCTCCATTTGAAAGGAGTAAAAACATCTAATCTAATCGTAGCAACTTAATTACTGTATAACGACGCACTGAGTGATTGGGAATTTTGTTATTTGTATATTAAGGAGCCTTAAGAGGTATTAAGGTGAGCCAGTATCACGTGGCATTTCATCACATCATGGTATCATATGCGTTGAATTTTTTTAAGTCACGTGATATCGGCATGGCTGCGAAATTTGCCCCAGGTCCATGTGAGTATACTATACCTGAAGGATAGTATTACAAATCGCAAAGTTATACTAATAAGAAAGCGAAATAAAAGTGATTTCAAGTTTGATTTTCTTCGTGGTATTCAAAGTGCGTGAATTGTTTCTGCTCTTTCACGTTTCAAAATATTCAGGAAACTTATTTTTAATTCTGAAAAAATTGTCATTTAGGTAATGCGTTGTAACCAATTTAACAAAAGGTCATGAGGTAGGCTACTTGGCAAGGTAAAAAAGACTATAGCATGAACGTGCATACATGTATTTTCCTCCACGAATGACATAGGGTTAAGTGTAGATGACCAGAAAATGCCCACGCATGACATCTTAGCTGGACCATATGAAGAGTGTATGTCTTGATACCGACGTTGCAAATTTTTGTTTTAAAACGATTTCCTTCAACGCCCACGATGTCATTAGTCGAAATCAATCCGATGGCTTCGTGTTGTAGTTGTACTGCAA
>JAQGBX010005878.1:0-13134 GCA_034698745.1 Megaphyllum sjaelandicum
TGGTCTTTCTTTTTGAATGCGATTAGACGTTGGAATAATCTTCCTGACGATAGTTCAGATTTAACTCGAGTTCAATGATGACTAAGTCGCAAATGAAGAACAGTAGGAGCTTTCTCCTAAAAACGGGCTTGAACCCCCTACCATATGGCATTTAATTGATGACGGTAGGGTACTGAGTTGAATTGAATTGAGCGCATCCGTACGTATTAGCGCAGTGTTCCTTCGATGGGTTAGAATGATAGCTCTTCCAAGATTTTCGCTACGAGTTTTTGTTCCTAAGTGAGGGAAATCCCTCCGGAAGCCCTTTACTTAGTCCGTCCCTCCTGACCCGCGAGAGTGTCCCATTCTAGCGAACGGAGCGTGGCACTTAAGCCGTTTTCTCTTACCTACGATATTGTCCGGTGATGAACCTGGCCGCTCCGTACTGTACCGTTTCCAATTCCTGGACAAAACCCATTCTGACCGGGCCAGTTGGCTTAGAGGTTAGCATCCTCGTCTTGCATTCGGTAGACCTAGGTTCGATTCCTGGGTCGGCCATCCTCGATCGCGGTTTAGGCGCATAAATGGTTGGTTTCCCACAATTCCTCCAGGCGAATGCTGAAATAGTTCCTATATTAAATCGGCCATGACAGTCTTCCTATCCCATATCCCGGTCTTAAAAGCCCTGGTAATTACGGGAAAATTAATTAAATTGGGATGTGTGGTCAATCGTGACCTGTCTGCTTAGTTTGACTTAATTTGTATAATGTGTTCCCCTGCCAAGTGGTACTATGTACTGACTGCAGGGTAAAGAGTTGAATTGAATTGAAGAGGATTCCAAATGGGGCAAGAGTATTCCACGAGAGGGCGTACCGATGTCTCACATCCAAAGTCTTTTATGGTTATCGGACAGTCGCGGAATGCTTTTCGAACGAACCTAAGACGTCGGTTCGCTGTACAGTTTAATTTCCGTACACGCGTGTTCCGAGACATGTCAAGGGTCATCATCCAGGTATTTCACAGAGGTGACGACCCCGGTATATGATTATGTTCCTTAGCGACAGCTTAGCGACATCCTCTAGTTCTCTACATCGATCTAGATGCTGCTAGAACTTCTTCGGTCCCATTCAGCATTCAGTTCCTGTCTGAATTCCGAAATTCACGCACACTTATTCCAATTTATGTTTTTTATATTTCTTCGATTCAGAGATCCGAGGAATTTGAGCTTTCTGCCGAATGCAATCACGTAAGTACGATACGCGACATATCGTAGTACGTACCGAACATGACCATTTTTTTATAAATATATCACGGTCTCTTACATTAGCTCATCTGGGTGTACAAGCGAGATCTGACGAAGGACAACCGGTTCGACGAAGCCGCCAAACAAGTGTGCAGCAACGACATCGAAAAGGTAATTGCACGGTCCGTCTTACGAAAGGTTTTCGGATCACGCATCTCAAGGCATCGCGATGATCGCCGGTCGTGTTTTTTCATCATTACCAGTTCCCGGATTGCAAGCCAGTCGGAGAGACGCCCGGTCACTTCATGTCCTGTTTGATGACCAATCAGGAGAACATCACCAATCCTCAGTGCAAGCAGTTCCTCACCAAGATGGGAAGCATCATCTTCTCCGATTACAGGCTCATCTACAAATTCACGGACGCTTGCAGCAGCGATATCGATAAGTTCCAGTGCGGACGATTGGACGTTAAAGATGTAAGGTGCATTTTTGGGAAATCTCTTATTTCTCGATGCGACGTTCTTATTTTTGTGGATTTTGGTTTCGTCTTTATAGAATTCGCCGCATAGTCAAGGAGCCACCATCGAGTGTCTGTCCAAGAATCCCAAGGAACTGTCTTCCGACTGTCAGAAGGAAATCTTGAGGATTGCGGAAATTCAGTCCGAGGATTTCCACTTGGACAGAGCGCTGTTCTTCGCCTGCAGAGACGACAGGGACAGGTTCTGCGAGAAGGTTCAAGCCGGAGACGGAAAAGTTTACCGCTGTCTCATGAACCACAAGACGCACAAGGATATGAGCCAAGAGGTATGTTCCGCCGGTCGAATCGGTCTAGGTTTCTTGCGGAAAATTTTTGAGATTTACGGAAAGTTTCGCAGCGGTACCAGAAACGTTTCTTGAGGATGCTTTTTTTTTCCAGTGCCGCGCCAAGTTAACTCAGCGCCAAACCCTGATCGGCTTGGATTACAAAGTGAGCCGAGGTTTGGCCAAAGCGTGTCGCGAGGACATCCGGGCGTACCGTTGTCGGGAAGAAACCTCCAAGAACAGAGACATTCGGTTGGCGCAAATACTTTTGTGTTTGGAAACTACTTTACATAAAGGTGAGATCAGATGTTTTTCGGAACGTTCGTTGCCTGATCCCGCGTAATTTTCGAAGTCTTGGATGACCGTCCGTTCCATGGGTTTTCCGCAGGTTATCCAATCGAAGGTGCTTGCCAGGCGGAGATGCTGGATCACCGCCGCAGCCTGATGGAAGACTTCCAGTTGAGCCCGGCCGGAGTTCATGCCTGCCGAGACGACATCAGCAAGTTTTGCAACGAGAGATTGGAGGGCAATGGACGGACCATTCACTGCTTGATGGATCACGCCAGACCCAGCAAAAGGAAGAAGAATAGGATTTCCGAAGCGTGCAAGAGAGAGGCGAGTGGCGCCGATGGTCTCACGTCCGTGGCTCCGATAAACTCTAATCCGAAGCTGGATTCGTTGTCTTTGACGTTCGCCGTTGTGCCGACGGTCCCGAATCCGTCATCCGATCCGTCTTTAACCGCAAAATGTTTTGGCAATTTCAGTTGGAAGTTCTGGTGCAAGATGCCGATGTCGGCGAGGATTGGAGGGTGGATCCCGTGCTGAGGGAAGCGTGCCAATCCGTGGTGGACGTGGCCTGCAAGGATTTCAAGGCTGGCGAGGGCCGCGTCTTGTCTTGTCTCATGGACAAAGTCGGATCGGATCACATGACCGACGAATGCGAAGAAAAACTTCTACAGATCCAGTATTTCATAGCTCGGGATTACAGGCACGTCCGACAGATCCGCGAAAATCCGCCATCTTTATCGTTATGAAACCTACGAGCGCTTCGATCCGTGCAGTTTTCAACGTAATAAAATTCCGTTGACAAATATTCTTAAAATTTCAGTTTTGTTTTATTATCGATGCCCCGGATCCGTCTTACGGTGGACGGAAGCCGGATCAAAACAGAATTATCGCACGACGATCGAACACTTATTTTAATTGCACATCAACGGTGGCGGATTTTCTTTGGGTTTCCGAAAGCATATTCGAAGGTCCGTTCCGAACGTTTTTCCGAGAACGTGTTGCGATCCGTTTCTAGGTTAGATCCGAAGCTTTATCACAATTGCAATGCAGATGCAAAGACGTTTTGCAACGCCGGAGAGAATTGGGCCGACGATCCGCACCAAATGGGACCAAAGAGAGGACCTCTTCTTCCATGCCTGTTCCGATACGCCGATCTCCCCAAGGATCAGCAGAAGGTGAGACATCCCCCCGGGAAGCGGTTCCGAACAATCCGTAACACGTCCTCGTACTCACCCTTTTTCTTCGGAATTCAGCTGTCCCCCGCCTGCATTCAAGAAGTGAAGCGCGTGATGCGCCAGAGGGCCAACAACGTGGACCTTCATCCAGAAATAGAATTGGCTTGCATCGATGATCTGGCCGACATTTGCCTGGAGAAGGTCAACAAGGGAGAGGTAACGATTCGACACTTGAGTGACAAATCCGACGACCACGTCGAACGAAGCGCGTCGACCCGCTCTTTTTTCTATTTTAGGAAATTGTGTGCTTGCAAGACAACCTGGAGCATCTCGGACTGACGTGCCAAGAGGCCATCGGAAATTACACCGAAGAGGAAGCCGAGCACATCGAGCTCAACGTCCGCGTCTACAAGGCTTGCGAACCCTTGTTCAAGCAGTTCTGCGAGGTACATGGCGAAAAGATGGCCCCCCGGATGGAACGTTGTCCACGAATGTTGAGGAATCCGTACTGATGACCCTTGTCGGAATTTTGTTTTTTTCAGGATATCATCGCGGACGACGCGGATCACGGCGATCTCATGCAGTGTTTGATCGAACACAAAAACGATTACAACATGCACAAGCACGAAAAATGTCACGCGGCTCTTCAGCATTTCCAATTGGTGAGTACGAAGAAGAAAAGTTGAAAAATTTACTCCGGAAATTCTTGGAGAAATTCCCTGTTCCAAAACGATAAGTCTCTCTCTGTTTTCTCAGATTTCGTTGAAAGATTTCCGATTCAGTTTCAAGTTCAAGGAGGCCTGCAAGAAGGACGTGGTGGAGTTCTGCAAGAGCGTGCGGACAAAGTCCGACGTGGTGGCGTGTCTCAGCGAAACCGTCCGCAACGACACGTTGGACGAGCTCAAGCCCAGGGTGTCCAAGGAATGCCGGCAGCAGCTACGAGTGGAACTCTTGCAAAGGGTACGGAATCGTAGAAAAATTAAATCCGGAATTAAAGACTATGAACAGGGTTCCCCCAGACCTGGAAAAGTTAGGGAAGTTGAAAATGACCTGGAAAAGTCAGGGAAGAATGGTTTATTTTGAAAAAAGTAAGGGAAATTCAACGCAGTCATAGCGATCCAAAATTTAAACTTCTACGAGGTTAGCTCGATGCTCATTTTCCCAAGTAGAAATTTGAAAAAAAAATTTCTGCGTTTTCGGAGTAAGGATTTGCAAATTTTTCCCTGTTTTTTGAGTAGAAATTATCAAAATTTTAGCAAACTTAGCAAAAGTCAGGGAAGAATGGTTTATTTTAAAAAAGTTTTGAAAATTTTTTCACGTTTTCAATGTACAAATTTAAGCGGTTTTCCATGTTTTCTGAGTATTAATTTGTAACATTTTCCACGTTTTCCGAGTAGAAGTTAGCAAATTTTTTCTCGTTTTCCATTGTCAAATTATCAAAATTCTCTATAGGTTTTCGTAGTACAAATTTTCCACATTTTCCATGTTTTTTGAGTAGAAATAAGCAAAATTTTCCCCGTTTTCCGAGTAGAAATTGGCAAAATTTTCCATGTTTTTCGAGTAGAAATTGGCAAAACTTTCCACGTTTTCCGAGTAGAAATTAGCAATATTTTCCACGTTTTCCAATGTCAAATTATCAAAATTCTCTAGGTTTTCAGAGTACAAATTTCCCACGTTTTCCATTGTCAAATTATCAAAATTCTCTAAGGTTTTCAGAGTACAAATTTTCCACATTTTCCGAGGACAAAATTGCAAGATTTTCCACTTTTTCCGAGACCAAACTTTTAACAGTTTTCGAATACAAAATTTCCCCGTTTAAAAAAAAGTTTTTTTGCAAACGTTTTTAACTTTTTTAAAAAAACATATGTTTCAGTGTCAAAATTTGAAAAAAATATGACAATTTTTTCACGTTGTCATCATTGGATTGGGGAATTTTTTTTAAAAAAAACCTGGAAAAGTCAGGGAAGTTGAAAAATGAAATTTCTGGAGGGAAACCTGATGACCTCGCGTTTCAACCTCGCGTTTTTCGAAAATGTTTCTTCCAGAACGAAGACATCGAACTGGCGCCGAAACTGAAGGAAGCCTGCAGCGCCGACAGAGCCAAGTTCTGCGACAGGATCACCTCCGGCAATGCTCAGGTCAGCTCCGTAGTTTTTGTCTCTTGCGAAAGACGAAGGTCAAGCCAATGCTCGAACATTCTCTTAATTCTTTCTTCTCGTTGATCCGGACGTCGCGTTCAGGTGCTGGAATGTTTGAAGTCGAAGCAGAAGCTCCTGTCGCAGAAGTGCTACCAGAAGATCTTCAACCGTCAACAGGAAGAGATGCTGGACAACAGCATCGACTTCGCCTTGACCAGCGCCTGCAAGAGCATGATCAAGTTCTATTGCGACGGAAATCCCGTGGGATCCTTGCGATGCTTGAAGGTACGCTGTTGACCGCCAACCTGAAATTCCTGTTTCGGTGGATGGAGGATGATGACCCCGTTGCGCGGCGTTTTTTCTCGTTGCAGGACAAGAAGGACGACCGAGATTTCGATCCCAAGTGCCGCATCATGGTGCTGAAGCGCATGGCGCAGCAGAACATCGACTTCCGACTGAATCCTCGGCTGCGCAAGAGCTGCATGCCGGAGATCAACAAGATGTGCGGACACGTGATCCGCGCCCACGAGTCCGTTTCCGCTTCTTCGGGAGACCGCGGCTACGAGGGAAAGGTCATCGAGTGTCTGAAGGAGAAGTTTCAGTCGCATCGACTGAGGAAGTCTTGCGAAGACGAAGTGGGACGGATCGTGCAGGAGACGCAGCTGGACTACAGGCAGGATCCCATTCTGGCGGAGGCTTGCAAGGACGAGGTGCGTGCCCGCGGACAAGATTCCGAATTCGGATTTTGCCCAGCGATTTTTCTATCGATAACTCGTTCCGATGACATTTTTTTGTAGATCGCCAGCCTTTGTTCAGGCACGGAATTGCTGGGCACCGAAGGCAACGGAATGATCGAGGAATGCCTGAAGCTGAATTTCCAGAAAACTAACATCAAGAACACGCGCTGCCATCGGGTCAGTCCAAGAACCACAGTCTCGGAATTTTTTTTTTCCAGGATTTTACGGATTCGAAATTTTGATCGGATTTTTGTTGTTTCAGCAAGTGGCCAAATTGATCCAGGAAGGATCGGCCGATGTCCACGCGGATCCTCTTCTCTTCAAGGCTTGCGTGTCCGACATTCACCACTTTTGCGGCGACATCCCGCCTGGAGAAGGAAAACGTAAGCTTACGAATTTTGTGAAAATTTAGGATGATTTTCTAGAAGTCTTTTGAAAAATTTTTGTTTAAAATTGTTGAAATTCTTCTTGTCAGAAATGAAGTGCCTGCTGGATTTGATGAAGTCCAAATCGGAACATCTTTTGCAAGAAGAATGTCGTTCTATGTTAAGCAAGAGGATGGAAATGTACGATAACGCTGTCAAGGTAAGGAAAAAAACCCAGGGTTCCTCAGCCTGACCTGGAGAACCTGGAAAAGTCAGGGAAGAATGATTTATTTTGAAAAAGTCAGGGAAATTCAACGCAGTCACGGCGATCCAGAATGAATACTTCTACGAGGTTAGCTCGGGGCCCATTTTCCGAGTAGAAATTTGCACACATTTTCCACATCTTCGGAGTACAGATTTTGTGAAACTTTTCACGTTTTCCATGTACAAATTATTACAATTTTCCACGTTTTCTAAGTATTTATTTGCAAAATTTACCACGTATTCTGACTTTTTTGCCAACGTTTTCACTTTTTCCGAGTGCAAATATGAAAATTTTTTCCACCTTTTCCGTGTAAAAATATGCAAAATTTTCCACGTTTTCCGAGTACAGATTTTAAAAATTGTCCACGTTTTCCGTGCACAAATTTGCGAAATTTTCCACTCTTTCCGAGTGCAAATTTGAAAAATTTTCCACCTTTTCCGAGTACTAATTTGTAAACTTTTCCACCTTTTTCGATTACAAATTTGCAAAATTTTTCACCTTCTATGAGTTAAAGTTAGCAAAATTGTCCACCTTTTTCGAGTACAAATTTGCAAAATTTTCCACGTTTTCCGAGTACAAATTTTGAAAATTCTCTTGGTTTTCCGAGTACAAATTTTCAACATTTTCCGTGGACAAAATTGCGCTATTTATCACTTTTTCCGAGCACAAATTTTCAACATTTTCCGAATAAGATTTTTTTTTTTTCAAAATTGTCGTTTGTAAATTTAAAAAAAATATATATATTCCAGTGTCAATTTTAGAAAATTTCAATTTTTCACGTTGTTATTGGTCAGGGAAATTTTTCTTAAAACCTGAAAAAGTCAGGGAAGTTCAAAATGAAACGATTCGAGCGTAAGCTCCGCGATGACGAACCCGAATCTTTATGAAAATTTAACGCGAAACTGAGCATATGCTCATCTTATAAGCTTGAAAACTGAGCATATGCTCATCTTTAAACTTGGAAACGGAGCATATGCTCATCGTTAAGTTTGGAGACGGAGCATATGCTCATCTTTAAACTTGGAAATAAAGCATATGCTCATCTTTTAAGCTTAGAAACTGAGCATATGCTCATCTTTCAGCTTGGAAACGGAGCATATGCTCATATTTAAGCTTGGAAGCGGAGCTTATGCTCATCTTTAAGCTTGGAAACGGGTCATATGCTCATCTTTAAGCTTGGAAATGGAGCATATGCTCATCTTTCGGAGATTGCGCTATTTCTCACTTTTTCCGAGCACAAATTTTCAACATTTTCCGAATACAATTTCATTCTTCCTGATCCGTAGGCCGCTCCTCTGGAAGACATGTCCGGTCTGTTGGGTCAAGTGGTCATCTCGCCGTCTCGCAACTACTTCGTGGTGGTCGCTTTGGCCATCGTGGGCAGCATCTTCATCGGCGGTCTTTTCTGCGGACGAATCACGAAGCGAGTGCATTACGACAGCAAGAGGAAATGACGGGGCGCGACCCCCGGGAAATTCCGCGGAATTTGGACTCGAAACTAACTCTCGAAATCCGATACGTATTTTTTTTACGGAAAAATGCGGTTCGACCGACCGACGATAAAAACTCTTAAAAATATTTGGGACTCTGATTAAAGAAAAAACTCCGGAAAATCATCATCGAGAGTCCGAGACGCGGAAACTCGTGACGGGACGCGAGGATCAACTCGGCGGTCAAAGACCGCGGGCGTAATCAAAATTTAGCGCCGACTCGGAAAGATTCGAGGGTAAGCTTTATCGGAATTTTTAGCGAGAACCGCGAACGATTCGAGCATAAGCTCCGCGATAACGAACCCGGAATCTTTGAAAGTTTAAAAAAAAGGGAGCAGTTGCTCGGCAAATCCAAGCTTCGATCGGTAATGAACACGCGGGGCAAACTCTCCGCGGCCGTAATCAAAATTCAGCTCGACTCCGGAAGATTCGAGCGTTAGCTTTTTCGGAATTTAGCGACAACCGCAATAACGAAACCCGAATCTTTATGAAAATTTAACGCGAAACGGAGCATATGCTCATCGTTAAGTTTGTATACGGAGCATAAGCTTGGAAACTGAGCATAGGCTCATCTTTCAGCTTGGAAACGGAGCATATGCTCATATTTAAGCTTGAAAGCGAAGCGTATGCTCATCGTTAAGCTTGGAGACGGAGCATATGCTCATCTTTAAACTTGGAAACGGAGCATATCGTTAAGTTTGGAGACGGAGCATATGCTCATGTTATAAGCTTAGGAACTGAGCATATGCTCATCTTTCAGCTTGGAAACTGAGCATACGCTCATCTTTAAGCTTGGAAATGGAGTATATGCTCATCTTTTAAGCTTGGAAATGAAGTATATGCTCATCTTTTTAAGCTTGGAAACGGAGCATATGCTCATCTTATAAGCTTGAAAACTTAGCATATGCTCATCGTTAAGTTTGGAGACGGAGCATATGCTCATCTTTAAGCTTGGAAATTAAGCATATGCTCATCTTTAAGCTTGGAAACTGATCATATGCTCATCTTTAAGCTTGGAAACTGAGCACATGCTTACCTTTAAGCTTGGAAATGAAGCATATGCTCATCTTTACGCTTGGAAACTGAGCACATGCTTACCTTTAAGCTTGGAAATGAAGCATATGCTCATCTTTAAGCTTGGAAGCGGGGCATATGCTCAACTTTACGCTTTGAAACTGAGCATATGCTCATCTTTAAACTTGGAAACGGAGCATATGCTCATCTTTCAGCTTGGAAACGGAGCATATGCTCACCTTTCAGCTTGGAAACTGAGCATATGCTCATTTTTAAGCATGGAAACTGAGCATATGCTCGGCAAATCGAGGCTTCGATCGGTGACGAACACGCGGGGCAGCTTATTTCCGATTTTTGGGTGCGAGATTTCAAAAAATTGACTCGCGATCTCGCGAGACGTTCAAACTTGACGTTCGTGGCGCTGAATCGTAACAAATTACTTAAAATTGCGAACGATGTTAAGGAATTTCCGAGCAATCGCGGACGCGAGATCGAAAACGGAACGGCGAGTCGTGCGTATAGTCTCACGCAATTCGATTGAATTCTTTTTCGTATGTTATGATATTCGCACCAGTCATTTATACCACGATTTAATGTGATAAAAGAGAAACGACTTATTGTAACATCACGCTTTTATTTTATTTTTGTTAATTAATCGCTTGTTTCGTCGAATTTGAATCCTTTTTTCCGTAAATCTTGCTTCGCTTCTTCGATTTCCTGAAAATATTCACAAATAATCGCGGAAATAAGTCACGGAAATCGGAAAATTTGGAGGAAATATTCGTGTTTTGTTGCTTTATGTGAAATGGAACGTTTTTTTGCGTTCTATAGAACGGACCGGACGTTTGAAATTTCAAATTACTGATAGAATGCCACGTTTTATAGAATGGACAAATTTCAAATTATTATAGAATGTTGCATTCTATTGAACGGGCATGCTTTAAATTTCAAATTATTGTCAGAATGCAGTGTTCTACGGAACGGACCATGTTTGAAATTTCAAATTATTGATAGAACAAGCATATTTGAAATTTTAAATTATTGATTGAATGCTGCGTTTTATGGAATGGACAAATTTCAAATTATTATAGAATGCTGCATTCTATTGAACGGGCATGTTTTAAATTTCAAATTATTGATAGAATGCCACTTTTTATAGAATGGACAAATTTCAAATTATTATAGAACGAACGTATTTGAAATGTTAAATTATTGATAGAATGGAATAATATCAAATTACTATAGCATGTTGCATTCTATTGAACGGACAATGTTTTGAAATTTCAAATTATTGATAGAATGCCACGTTTTATAGAACTGACATGTTTGAAAATTCAAATTATTATAGAATGCTGCCTTCTAAGGAACGGGACATGTTTTGAAATTTCAAATTATGATTGAATGCAGCTAGTGTTCCATAGAACGGGACATGTTTGAAATTTCAAATTATGATAGAATGCCGCATTTACACAACTTAAATGATTGAAATTTCAAATTATTGATAGAATGCCGTGTTCTACAGAAAGGACATTTTTGAAATTTCAAATTACGATAGAATGCTGCGCTTTTCAGAACAGACAATTTGTAATTTCAAATTTTGATAGAATGCAGTGTTCTAAAGAGTCACATGTTTTGAAATTTCAAATCATGGTAGAATGTCGCGTTTTACGGAACAGACATGTTTGAAATTTCTAATTACGATAGAATGATGTAATTATGATAAATGCCGCAATCTATAGAACGGACCAGTTTGAAATTTCAAATTATGATGGAATGTCGCGTTCCATAGAACAAAAGTGTTTGAAATTTCAAATTATGATAGAATGCTGCATTCTATATGCATGCAGGCATGTTTGAAATTTCAAATTATAATAGAATGCCACTTACGTTCCACCTAACGCGTAAAAGAAAGAAACATTTTTGAAATTTTAAATTATATGATAGAATGCTGCGTTTTGTAGAACGGACGTGTTTGAAATTTCAAATTATGATAGAATGCAGATCGAGTTCTATAGAATGGAACGATATGAAATGCAATGGCATTTATTCCTACTTCAGTCATTTTATTTATAAACTAAAGAGAAAATCCAAGATTTTTCCGACTCTAAAGGAGGAAATTTGTAGAAAGAATGGAGAATAAACGACAAATGATTTCCGAGTAAGTATTATTACTCGTATAAGTTAAATTTGTAGGCTTTTCACGGGGAGGGAATATATCGACAATTACGTTAATTTTCGTACTTTTATCAAGGATTCCGAAGCTTGGTCATCGCTCCTGATGCAGTAAACGTGATATCCCACGGTGGCCAAAGAATAACACTGAAATTTACACGATGTTACACGAATTTACAAGTTGTTTTACAACATTTTCAACTCATTTGTGCGTGATGACAACTCGACATGCACTTTTACAACTTGGAAGTCGCGAATATACGCTACACTTACTCCGAAAGTGATCAGGATATACAACGGCAACTGTGAAATGCAATATTATTAGAGGATTATATTCGAGTGAAATTATTGGGGTAAGTTTTTTTAGACAAAATCAAATATATATTTACAAAATTCAAGATGCTATGGACAGCTGGGGAGACGATCGATTTAGGAACAGAATCGAGGAGCCAAGGATCCATAAAAATGGTAAGCCAGATTGGTACGAAGACGGCCGCTATATACTGCAACTGACGAAAACGTTCGCTCATTTTTGTTTTTAATAATTTATTTAATTTAAGTACTAATTTTATAATCAAACCGTTATTCCATGAAACGAGCAAGGCTAGCAGACGACGACGGCTTACTCGGCTTACTCAATGTCGCGTGCCATCGGCTGACGGCTTACTCGATGACGTGCGTGCTAGCAGACGACATCACGCGACAGTGAATCAAACGATTTTGGGTGTGTAGTAATTTCGTGATGTTTTGCAAGAATTTCGCCCACAAAACTCCGTAAAAGTAATTTCTCTACATCCATTTCTACTCTAAAGTTGTCCGAAAACACTCGTGTTTGGTTCTCGTGACTAGAAAATTGAAGAATGTCTTACGGAAATTACAATCCTTACGGGGCTAATCCACAAGCTCCGAACAGAGATTTTCTGTGGGGAATATTTCAAAGGTAATTTGGAATTCATTAAGTTTTGTTGTTTTTGTTATTTTAGTTGAATTTATAGTTATTAATTTTAATATTACCGATCGATATAGGGTCGACCGTGATCGAAGTGGAGCCATCTCAGCCAAAGAACTGCAGGATGCGCTTTCAAATGGTAATTATATAATCTATATACAAATAAGTCATGCTGTTTTATATCTGATTTATATAACTTCATTATTTGGAGATCGAGATAAGGGGATTTATATCGCGTACTCATTCATGTATGTGTTCTTATCGAGAGAAATGATGTTAAACTTTCAAATTCACTTTCACTTTTACCGCAATTTTACATCCGGCCTCGAAAGTGACTCAACTCAAACACACTTTATCTAAGTTTTTCGGTTGGAAGCAAGCCTGTTCAGCCGGTGTTAAGTCGAAGGAAATTCGTTCAGGGTTGCCAGTTTCTGAAAATTTAAGTCAGGAGAAGTCAGGCAAGAAAAATAATGTCAGGAAAAGTCAGGAAAAATAGCCTTTTTTGCTAGAAAAGTCAG
>JAQGBX010005879.1:0-13133 GCA_034698745.1 Megaphyllum sjaelandicum
GGGGGAGGAATGAAACTGGTTTGACAATTTTATGGCCCCGGGGTAAATTAAAAAGATTTACGGCCTTGGAATTCCCCACGGAGTTCACACTCGGGGGGTGTGTCATGAGTGGCCAATAATATCGAAGCCACAATCAAATCCAGCCAGCCAGTGACGCACAAAATGAACGCGATTTCTATTTTATATACATGTATATAGATTGCAGGGCTTAGTGATCTTACTGAAAGAACACTTACAAAAAAAGCTTTCTGTGCATTTATAAGCATGGAAATGCTCCTATTTAACACGCTAGATGCAATTATCCCTTAGGGTGGCCCCATTACCCCTCTTTCCCCAATATACTTTACATGTTTTTCTTATTTACAGTACTTGAATTAATACTGTTCACTACAAAGTTTAGCTCACTAAACTCACAAAGTGGTGAACTTTGATAAATTTAAATTCCAATTCCATTTTTGAAAATACAAAAAGATACATTTCGATTGTCTAGAAAAAAAAATTACACCTATTCCAGAAATTCAAACGTGAAGGGAATAGTTTAGCAACATGGCTGCTTGTTGAAACCGGCTTCAGTGACGTCATTCCTCTCCTATCGTCGCTAGGCAACCAAGCGCGTCATCAACAGCAGCGCAATCTTCATTAGAATTTCGATCGGCATGTTGAATTTTTCATTCCGAAGCATGGCTAGTGGAAGGTACGGACCGCTGGTTGGTGCCGTGGACCAAGGAACAAGTAGCACAAGGTTTTTGGTGAGTATATTCAGATTCATTTTTCATTAGCAAGTTATTAATTAACAGTAATTATATATGCAAGTTACAATTTAAGTTCTCTGGCGACATAAATCGTGCTTGGGACGAACTGGGGGGCTCGGCGTGGGTGCGTCCTTTTCTTCAGATTGTTTCGGTTATACATGTATGCTTCCCAAGTTGAGTCTATAGGTCGAAGGTTAATTTTCGCGTAATATAGATTTTTAATTGATACAATGTTTCTTCGCTCGTTGAGTGGAAGCTCTGTGACGCTGTCGTCCTTGTAAACGTACCATTACCCAACTTACGTGCAACTAATTATGAAACATTTGTCGAATTAATTTTTACAAATGGTATATGAGGTATAAATGATGGACATCACAATATATGTCACGAGATTGGGTCTGACGACCTGCTTGTCCCTCGTATATACGTCAATAGTCTGATTTGAACTTAACTGCATGGTCGACCCGGTTCGAATTTCGGTCTCCTAACCATACCTTATCTATATTATGACCTGATTATTTTTACCTGAAACATAAAAGTTATGTTTTGTCTACTCAACCATTTTAAGTACGTCTAGGGAGCAAATCTATTCATGATAATTTAAGTTGTTCAATTTCCTAAATGAGAAGAGATTACCACTTTTCAAAAGTAATTTTTAAAAATAATGTTTTGGGAATTTAATTCTGATAAGTTTTTGAGGTAAGAGTACTCAGTGAGAGTACTTGTAGAATATGTTAATTAACATGAGGTTTTATTGAGTTGATGAGAAAAGAAAATGTACATATATTAGGGGAACTTGTTGTGGCAGTAGCTAGGTGGCAGCCAATAGGAATGCCTGTAGGTGCGTTTGTATGTAGGTTACACAAAATCCGGCATTCCTATTGGCTACCACTAACTGCTGGTGTCCCAGCACATTTTTGAGTTCCCCTAATATATGTAATTTTATTTTTTCATCAACTCAATAAAACCTCATGTTAATTAACATATTCTACAAGTACTCTTAACTCAAAAACTTATTTTAAAAAATAAAATTATTAGTTTTCTTGCAATGTAATGTCAAATGTAGAAACTTTAGCAGTTTTAATTTTACTGCTTTTGTGACGGTGTAGAATTGTGCAACGTTAACAAGTCTGAGTGGAAGCTCAGGAGTGTGGCTTTCTACATCTTCTTGACCACCATGACGTCATTGGCGTTTAATTAGTTCGACACAATATAGCTCCGCTTGGAGGCCAAGTGCAAGTTGGCACACTTATCCGATTTCGTTTCCAATATTAGTTTCCAGTGATCCTGAAAACCTGTTGCGTTTCCACGCGTGATACAAGGTCTTGGTGTTGGCATTTCGCATTGTATTCAAAACCACTTGTTCACCTTACATCGTCTGGGGGTTAGGGGGTCCCAAAGCCTCATAATCTTTGGAACTGTGCCACTAAACGGCAGAACGTGACAGTTCACCGATTGAAGTCACCACCATAATTTGTTTCGAAATCCTTTTTAATCCAAGTTGGATTTTAGCTATTGCTTGAAGGAATTCGCAGTAATTATCTCTGTCACGAGATAATTTTCTTGTAGTTTTCATACTTAAAAATAGACATTGTTTAATGCATGATCCTAACCAAACAAACAACAAAGATGCCATCTTTGTCGGATCAAACTACCTGAAAATTACTTTTCAAGAATCCAGAAACATCAAGATTTCGTCTTAACTGAACTAATCAGGTAAAGGCTGCTGGCGTGATATTACTGCTCTTGAGTCGAGCACCAAACGCCACGTGTGAAGTGGGATGAGGTTCTTCAATGCCATCAATGGTATCTCATCACGCGTTTCTCTCAACGATGCAGGTTATCGTTTTAGCAACGTTAGTTTAGATAAGCAAGGAATCTATAAATAAATTCTAAGATTTTATTGAAAGAGGTCTCTCCAGGTATTGTATTACCCTTTTATTTACATTTAGTCGCTGATTCAATGAAATGGTTACATGTACGTGATCTAGTTTAAAGTGCACGTGGTCCGTTACACATGTTATCTCAAAATGTATTTTGAATATTACAATTGCATTGTTTTCCTTGATGTTCAGAGGCATACAATTGGACAAAGTTCAACCCGCCATCTATGTATGGCTCGTACTTCACCAAATCAGTCATGAATGTAAACAATACATATTATTCAGATAAATAATCAGGATTAGGTAGTGCCGATACCTTATGGTTTGATGATACGAATCCGAATCTGTGGACAAGCCACGACTGAAGTTGTATAAATTTCTATATACTTTTTATCATTCGGCCAAAATGCGGTGAAGTTCCCAAGTACCGCGGTGCTTTTTGGCGAGAATCCGGCTTAAGCTTAATCTCAAGTCTAAATGTGTTCATTGTTTAAGAGATATTGGGGAATCAAGCGTTTGATCTCATTCAAATCAGTACTTTCTTTGAAATGTTACAACAAATCGATTATTTTTTAATCGTATAATAGTTTTTATTTTTTTTCCCCCAAATTATCTAGTTGAATTTCAAATATTCCTTATACTTTTTTGTCTTCTTAGTTTAGTAGCCTACCCTCGTGGATTCAAACGCATTTCTTAAAGCCATTTTCTAGATTCTCCAACTAGTTTTCCAATTCGTTTTTGGATTCTGCGACTATCTTTTGAGTGTTTAAATTAAGTTTACAAATGCTGTGAATACATGAATTAAGAACACGTTCTCTAAGAATCGTCCTCGTGTACAGTATATGATAAAAAAAGTAATACAATGTTGAAATGATGTTAATTGTCATAATATAGTAAAACCTGTTAAGAGTGACCACCAAAAAAAATGCTTTGTTGGTCACTATACAAAGAATGCCTGAATTAAAGTAAGGAACATGTACGCTGCACTTATACATGTAGACTGTAATACACGTGTTAAAAAACCACAAAACCAAACAAGTACAGAATCATGTCCAAGGGTTATAGCAGTGTGTAAGGCGACTCATCTGTTATCTGGTCACTTTTTAAGGTACATTGGCAATGTAAAAATTGCAAAAAAGACAACACACACTGGTTACTGTACACAATGGACAGGTGGTCATGGTCACTATACATAGAATTTTTTTGAAGGAAATGTACACTAGAAAAAACAATACACTAAAAAGTGGTCAACATAAACAGGTGGTCACCATTCAAAGGTTATCTTTTCCAGGTTTTACTGTATTATCGCAATGAAATTGGTTTGTTTATGCTCCGTCAGCACAATTTGAAATTGAAACAATAGTTTGAAGTACAGCAAATTGTTTGTTACTTTTTTGTTTAGTCGATTACTGTAGGGAAAATATTGTACGAACTGCATACTAAACAGTTATTCGTGTGCAATTGTGCAAACCATGATTTTTTTTTTCACATTGATACATTTATCGTCTGATAATTTCGTAAGACCCCCAAACAAGTAAAGCTGATGAAAGCTGCAGAAAACACTTGCAAAAAAAAACGATACTCTAGGGCACGCGTGCTCAATAGTGCCGATTTAAAAACATAGCACAATGTGCATACATAATTATGCATGACAAGTTTCTTCGAGGAAAACTGCGACGAGATGCAACACGTGATCTTTGTCAAAAATCATCACCAAAGCACGTGACGAAATTCAATAAAAATAACTTGAATAATGCAATCAGTCGGCAACCATGATTTCCAGCAAAACAACATGCTAGAAAAAAGTCGACAACCTCCGTAGAGTCCAGAGATTTCGATCACGTCTCGAGTCACGAGTAAATTATTCATCAACTAGTTTTGGCATTAATAAAATCAAGATTATTAATTTTTTTTTCACAGATCTTAATTACGGGGTGGAGAAAATGTGCATGAGACAATACAGGCTCACTGCATGAAAAGGACAACCGTAACGGTTCTAGTGCGAGGTCACACCGACTTTTACTTTTCCTAGAATTAACGAGCAACGTGTTTTAGGATTCCTCCAGAAATTTCATTTTCAACTTTCAAGACCTTTCCAGGTTTTAAAAAAAATTTCCCTGACCAATGACAACGTGAAAAATTGACATTTTCCAAAATTGACACTGGAAAATATATTTTTTTTTTAATTTACTAACGACCAATTTGAAAATTAACAGAGAAATTCTTTTAAAAATTAAAAAAAATTGCATGGAAATTTGTTAAAATGGGAAAATTTTGTATTCCGAAAATGTTAAAAATTGTTACTAGGAAAAAGTGGGAAATTTTGCAATTTTGTCCCCGGAAAATGTGTAAGATTTGTACTCGGAAAACCTAGAGAATTTTGAAAATGTGTACACGGAAAACGTGGACAATTTGCTAATTTTTACTAGGAAAACGTGGAAAATTTTGCCAATTTGTACTCGGAAAACGTGGAAAACTTTGCAAATTTGTACTCGGAAAACGTGGAAAATATTGTAAATTAATACTCAGAAAACGTGGAAAATTTGTAAATTTGTACATGGAAAACGTGGAAAATTTAGCAAATTTGTACTCCGAAAATTTGGACAATTTTTGCTGCAAATATCTACTCGGAAAATGTTCCCTGAGCTAACCTCATAGAAATATTAATTTTGGATCACCATGACTGCGTTGAATTTCCCTGACTTTTTCAAAATAAACCAATCTTCCCTGACTTTTCCAGGTTTTCCAGGACTGGGGGAACCCTGTTTTCCTTTGTTAAAACTCATGGATTTTTAGAGTGAAATTCGAAGCACTTTATCCTGCAAGCATCTGTCCACAAATTAAGACGAACTATTGGAACAAATTGGTAGACCATTTTTCCACAAGCGCACGAGGACTTCTATATGACAGATGAACAGAACTCAAACCCAGCAACTACGATAACTGTCCATTTTCCATGGGCAATATTCAGAAAAAAAAATTAAGAATCAGCACACGATCGTACTCTTTGCATTTCGGTCAGCTCCCAAAGATCGTTGATGGTTTAACCACCTGTTCGCCTAATTCAGCTGGCAACATGGCTGCTAAAATACATGTACGCCCATAAAAACTCGGTCGACCATTGCACCGTCCAAAAATGACCAGAAGGCATCATGCGACGCCATATCATCGCATCAGCATTATTACCCCAAGGTCTAAAAAGTGCCCCGAGTTGACCACCTGCAACTGCCCAGAACTTATTATCTGTATCAACTAATAACAAAATGCAATTTTAGGCGCCCCAACCTAAGCTTATGATTATTTCTTCAAAATTACCAAACATACTCCGGATATGTTTCCTTCCATCGTGTAATTACTATTCTTTTATGGCATTTCTTGACATAGTCAATGTTTTTTTGAGGTCATGTTTACTTTAAGTATCATATGCAACCCTTACAATGTCTCGAACGTGCGTGTTCTTGCATGCAGAACTTCAGTGGCGACATTCCTTCAATTCCAAGCAGTGATGGACAAATCATACTTTTGATAAAACATGTATAAAAAAAACACTTAACACATACAAAATTATTAAAAGCCTCGTCCTTTGCAATGCCTATTAAAATTCTATCAAAATTTAAGGGGAATATAAATTATGATTATTAACCGGCCAATTAGTCATTGCTAAAAAGTGGAAAAGGTAAGTAGTACGTAATGGCTCCTCTTTTGAGTGGCCAATAGTCACAACAGAGTTTAGCATGGCTATCACAATGGCGGTACCAAGTTGGCTCCCACACGGCTCATCAGAATTCAGTCCAAGGTAAGCCAGTTCCCCAGTAACATGCTTATAGCACGTGAAATTTGGGTTGTCCCAAACCCTACACCAGTTGACAAATGCAAATGTCAAATGAATACCATCACCTGTCGCTATTTTGCAGGTAATTTTGAACTTGCAAATACAGTAAAACCTGGAAAAGTGACCACCTGTTTATGTTGACCTTTTTTTAGTGTATTGTTTTTTTCTACATTTCCTTCATAAGAATTCTCTGTATAGTGACCAGTGACCAACTGTCTATTGCGTACAGTGACCAGTGACACGTGTTGTCTTTTTTGCAATTTTTACATTGCCAATGTACCTTAAAAAGTGGCCAGATTACAGATGAATCACGTTACATCTTGCTTTAACCCTTGGACATGATGATCCTATACTTTTTCGGTTTTGTGGTTTTTTGCTACGTGTATTACAGTCTTCATGTTTAAGTGCAGTGCACATGTTCATTAATTTAATTCAGGCATTCTTTGTATGGTGACCACCTGTGTACAGTGACCAGCATAGCATTTTTTTGGTGGTCACTCTTAACAGGTTTTAGTGTATGCAACAAAGAGCAGCAATATAAAACAGATGCCATCGCTGGAAGGGTTCCGTACTAATATTCTGAAAATTTTATTATGCAATTCAGAATTTTTTTCAGAAATAACCTCACCGTTACTACATGTAACGAAACACTCATACGATGAGTTAAGTTTCAACTCTTGGGTAAAAGAAAAGGAGGGGAGAAGAGGAAGTAAGGAACATGGAGGAAATATAAGAAGAAAAAAATGAAAACAAGACGAAGAAGGGGTTATTAAAGAATCGGGGCAATGACCGATGGATATCATGCCACATCTTAAATCACAACACAATTACGTTTTGCTCCCTTCAAAGCTGTAGTCCTTCCCAGCCACGAACTTTTTCATAATTAAAGGTGATAAACTCAAAATCTCCCTTAGGTGAAAGCACGTGAGGTGCCTCCATTAAAGGCACGATTTAGATGTTATCGAAATTGGTTTAGTTAAAGGTTACGCCCAAGTCGGTGATGTTCTCAGTAAAGTAAAACCTGGAAAAGTGACCACCTCTTTATCTTGACCACTTTTAAGTGTACGGTTTTTTTCTAGTGTTTATTTCCTACACAAAAATTCTCTGTATAGTGACTAGTGTTTTTTTTTTCAATTGTTACATTGCCAATGTACCTTAAAAAGTGACCAGATAGTATGATTAGTCACGTTACATATTGCTTTAACCCTTGGACATGGTGATTCCGTAATTTTTTTGTTGTGTGGTTTTTACTACGTGTATTACAGTCTACATGTACAAGTGCAGCGTACATGTTCATTATTTTAATTCAGGCATTCTTTGTATAGTGACCACCTGTGTACAGTGACCAACATGGCGTTATTTTTGGTGGTTACTCTTAACAGGTTTCACTGTATTTTAAGATCATTTTGCATCAGAACGATCAAATACCAAAAAAGTCAAGTTTCTTGAGATCCGGAAGTTTCATACGTGTATTTACTATCAATATGAAGACGATAGTTACCGATTAAAAAGTTTTTGAAAACTAACGTGAGAAAGCAGTCGTTAATTTCAAACAACCTCCAAATAACATATATTCGGAAAGACAATGGTGCAGTTTATTTATTTTTGCCATTATTTTCTTTTTATGTTATTTTAAAAACGAAATAATGGTTTTTCGGAAATAAAATTCAAATACATACACATGCACCCACCTGCCACTAGCATTGCCTTGAATCGTCTTACAGGAAAAGATACTTATGTTTTTAAAACCTAGAAAACATGAACCTTTAAAAATTTAGAAATCTGATCCCGCCGAAAACCAGTTATGCAAAGAAGCAGATCATTAAATTTAAAAAACGTGCATGGTTTATTAACGAATAATGAATAATCATTAGTTAGGCTGACATTTCCAGCAAAAAAAAATAAAATAAAATACACTTAAACAGAAGGATAATTACATTACCAGATAAAACAAGAAAAAGGGTCCAATGTAAAAAAAATTGGAAGCTTTTAATCACATAATTATGGATATTTCATAAAAAATCTTTGATAGCTCAATCCTTAAAAGCAATGGAAAAGTTTCTGAGATAAGTTTGAAATTCAAAGAAAGATACAGTAGATGATGATTGCCTGATGTGCCACTGATTTTTCTGCCCAATAATTCAAACAATGCAGAATAAGCCTAGAAAGTTAACAAGAAAGGGACGCGTCCATCAGAAGACACAACAGACTTCTGAACTTCGCTTTTGGTAATGTACTGCTCAAAGAAAAGAACAAAAGTTGTCAGAATTCCCCATGTTTGGCCATCTAACTAAGGCGAATGCTGTAGTTCAATTAACTGTATTTGTGAAATAAGGTCACCGACAGTCTGATTCCTGATAAAACCACTGAAGCGTAAATCAGAGTTGTATAGCTAAACATTATGTTCGATTCATCCCAGGATCGATTATCTGTCATTACATGCCACCAAAGATGATAATTGCATATGTTTGTTTGGACTATCCGTCATCAACAGCAAACTGTTGTCCGAGCAAAGGAAGTCCTGGTCGTTGGCTTTACTGATTTCATTGAATTATTTAGTTTGATAAATTATAAACAGGACAGAAGTCAATTCAGCTTTTGTAGCACCTACATACTGCAATTGTTCGGATGGTTGACAACCAATAATTATACATGTACATAACATGCTCATTGATAACCTACTTTATGTACGAGGTAATAAGAGGGTAGTATAGTATTGATTTACACTTTTCCACAACCTACAGCCCGCAATTTGGCTAGACACCGTCAGATGTTTTGCTTTATGTTGGTGTCCGTGTGTACACGGATTGCACCCCTCTGTCCAGTGCTTTTAACTGGTGGCAGACCATTGTCCTAACTACCTGTGACTGCCATCACCAGTCAAATAGCGGACCATGAGAATTGCAGAAATTTATCATTAAATAATCTATCGGCGCATGCTCCTCGGGAATGTTTGCCGAATCACTATATAAACTAGTTTTGCAAATGCTCGAAATGTTTTGCAGAAAAACTGTGTTATTTCACGGAATGTTATTAAAGTAATATCCGTTTGGTAGCATAAAAGGCATCAATGCTGTTAAAAAACAAGGAAGACCAAATGATGATTCTTGAAAATACTGATACACTGTAGGCCTATACTGTACACGTATAGAGTACACGCCTCTTTAATTTCAATACACAGTACATGCATGTTTACGTAAACTATGCACCAATATTTTCAACAAAAACATGACCTCGATATAGTTTATCGTCTGGGTAAGATTTAATAAAAAAAAAATGCGCCAAGGCTAAAATTACAAAAATTTCCATCAATACATAATATTCTGCAATTTGCAGAAAAAAAATTCACATTACATGTACTTCAGGACTTGAGCAATGATATTCAACTGTATGCATTTTCTTAAAACAAAACAACAAAAAATATTATGAAACATTAAAACGAAAGCATCTCTCAAATGCATTTAGGCAAATTGATATTTTCAACAACAAAAGCCAGACTGATAGTCAACAAAATTTATCGCCTATGAAAACTTTTGGCAATAACTGCAAATGCAACATTACAGACATTGCCCCAAAGCACTTGAAAGCTGCAGTCATGTTAAACAGCCCACCTTTATGGTACAATGTACAGTTATTGTTGCAAAATGTACTGCTTCGAAGACATTATTACATTACAGCAAATCGTCTGTACAAGTTCACTGTCCAGGCCGAATCACTTATCAGGATGGCCTGCCCACGACTTCCTGTTGTCGGTTGAACTTTTAGCTAAAAAAACAATTGAAATGGGCGACTCACCCAACTGGCGTAGGAACAATCGGATGGTGTCCTCACTGAGTGTACCCTTGACTGCAAGAGAGAAAAAATGGGTAAAGTTAAGCTTTTTCGAGCGTGGTCTGCATCATGCAAAATGTGCTAATTTGCATAGAAGCTGGTGTGGTCCGAACAGGGTTAAACAGGCGTGAAAGGCCGAACTTCCCGTTCTAGCTCATGACATTTTTAGTGAGGTTCCCAGAGAGAAAAAAAGAGTAGAAAATTGGATAATAATCGCGTGTGCAAAGCAGAAATTAACGAGGTGGGTTAAGATCATAGAATTTTTACTGTACAATTAGTATATCTTATCTGTATCTCAAACAAGTTTTATCAAACCCTGCTTCTTTGTAATGCAAATCTACCATCAGCACTTTTTTTGCTGAAAAATTATGAATTTAACAATTATGCAATCCAGCGAATCGTGCAAACAGCACGAAACCGAGAAGCAAAAAATGAACAATGGAAATGTTCCCCTTTAATTTGTCAGTACTCAGGAAATTTGCAAAATTCATATTTCCATTACATGTAATTGCTATCATAGGGTGGGGGCAGGGTGAAGCTTATTCCAGTCGCTTACCAACCGATTTCGAACCAGTGTCGCGTAGTTGTATTGCAGACTCTTACCACTTGGCGACACTTGTTTTCAAGCGACTGGAATAAGCTTCACCCTGCTCCCACCCATACATGTACATTAAGTATTTAAAAAAATAATTCCTGTCATTAAATTATCCGTATTAATTTCCGAGGTTAAATTCGAAAACTAAACAATATGGCATCAGTGAATTAAAATGAGAGCAATACGGTATATAACTTCATTAAACAATGGAGCCCGGATTAGTAACTTTATGAATGGCAATTAAGACCCTGGTGACATTTCTCAAATCCCTGTCGCCATAACAACCTTATCTTTTTTCATAGTAATTTTGACCAAGGTTCTATTTTATTTTCAGACAGCAATATTGCTGACGTCGACGAACAATGTTCACCGATGTTAAATTCCAATGTTGTTGCCAAGCAGCAACCATTTCATCAAATAACTTGAAAAGCGTACGAGTATTAGTGCTATACAGTAGGTTCATATGCCGTTACCCTTGACAGAATAGTTGGTTTTATTGAAGAAAAAGAGCCAAGAGCGCCCTCTAGGCGAGGTTAATATTCTGTACTTTATTGAAATTTAGAGTGTGAGTGGAGATGAATATAGGTTTTTACCCAGATAAGCAGTGTGATTTATAAATTATTGACATGTTTCGAACATTTAATGACATCAAACTTACGGTGTAGATAGTCGGCCAAGTCTCCTCCATTGCAATACTGGAAATGAAGAAAAAATGGATTGAATCAATTGAGATAATTACAACTTGTACAATAAAAAACCAAAAACACAAAACTAAAACTTCAGCGCATCTTTCTGCATCTTTGTTTTGTGCGGTATGAGGTAAAACAACTGCATATCATGTCTTCACAAATAGACGTTTAATAAGGTGATACTTTTGTCAGTCGTGAAATCATTCGTACAAGTTAATTGGTTTAAAAGTTCCCTCAATAATGGCGAATTCCAATCGTCAAAAAAGTGTACACTGGGGTACACCGAGTGTACGGCTCTGCACTCGTTCCGTTCCATGTGTCCATAATTCACTGAAATCGGTGCACCCTGCTGGACTGTTCCATTCGTCCAAACAACGTGCACTGAGTGTACACTGACTGCACTGCCGAAAGAGCCAGTGTAGTCAGTACATCCAACATGGCGGATTATTTTTCGTCTGTTGTTCTTCAAATTTGTTCTCAAATTCAAATTTTGTGCTGCTTGGGCAGACGATTTGCACTCGCCTGTTCGATTGAAACAATTTGGTGTGATGCACCGATGACGTCATGAGGACGCACTCAGCATAAAATGACGCTACGCCAACTTGCAATGAAAGGACACTGCTCTACACAAGTGTGGACAATTGGAATTCGCCATTACTTTCCTGTAGTTGTTGATCCTCAATGAAAAGATCACGTGATGCAGTCTTCTGCGTAAGGTCCGTTGTCATTGTGTCCCAATGCGTGAGTTTACTACACCCCATTATTATTGGCTGGTCGTGAATTTCAAAACGAATTTTAATATTTTGAAATGCATTTCAAAGTAGGCGAAGTTATTGATCATCCTAGTACTGTAATTCATTTTAGTTAGGAGATGCAATGTGAGATGATTTCAGAATCGATCAAGCAATTGACAGCCTTATTTGGACAAACAGAGGCCACTGGTTGCGCTTGCTGTTCAGAAAATGGGCGGAGCATGAATGCAGATTTGCTCATGGAGAACATGTGAAACCATCAACAAATTACATTCAAATAAATTCATCCCCCATCCGGGCATAGAAAACTTTCGCACTTATCCGGTTTTTCACGTTTTTAGCTCAGTTTATGCTCATCGAAATCAAGTAAGGCGTATTTAATAGCGTATTCTCTTAAACAAGTATTTGTTGTAATTGAAGAGTTTTTACAACGTAAAACATGATTTTTTTAAATTGTATGAATAATCCGACAAGATTAAATTGTTTCTTCTTGTTTACCAACTTGGAATATCCGAAATCCAACCGATTTGGGCAAATCGACTGTTTCCAAGAAAAATGAAAGCATATGAGAAACTTTTCACAACAACTGTTTTTTTTTCTCTCATTTAAGCGGGTTTCACTTATCCGAGTTCGAGTATTACTTTTAATTCGTACCAGAAGTTGATTTTAACGTTGATCTCACTGGCGTTCTCATTATTTACTATAACTTTACCATCGCGTGTGCAGGGATTACGACCCCATCTTAATTTTCTTTAATAAAGCAGGTTGTTGTCAGTTCAGATTTTCGATTCAGATTTCT
>JAQGBX010005880.1:0-13133 GCA_034698745.1 Megaphyllum sjaelandicum
TTAATTGTGCTTAATAAATAAAAATTACGTGCATTATTGAAGACTTTTTTGCTTTTTTAAAAAAGGAAGCTATTTAACTTTAATTTTAGTCAGGCAAAAGTTAAGCAAAATTGTATTTAAAAAATGAGAATAAAATAAGCAAAAGTCAGGCAAGTCGATTTTTCAAACGTGGTGGCAACCCTGTATATTCTCATTTCTTTTCAATTAGTGGATTTAGGTTTTTTTCGTTTTCTTAAAATTATTAAAAAAACCTAATTTTTTTGATTTAATTAAGGGTAAACAGTAATTATTGTGGGTGCCAAAATTTAGTACTAAAATATGCATTAGATTGTATTTTATTCAATATTTAGTCAACATTTTTAAATTAAAAACGTTTGTTTTGTTAATTTTTTAATGTTAAAATGCATGAATTTTTTTTAAATTTTATTTTAAACAGTGTCCTTTATATACCTCAATACACCCAAGAGGCCAAATACAAGATGCCGAAATGCCTGTTGCACCCATACTGGATGGAGATATTACTGCTGCGGTTCTGAGAATTAATAAATCTGCAGCAGTAATACTTGCAATTAGAAATGCCACCAGAGGGTCCTAGGCGCAATTACGCAAGCAGAGATTGTCAGCGGAACTTTTTTTGTTATTAAGTTGCAAGACTGTGCTCACTTTATTCCTGTTTTTTATGGTCTTTTTTTTTGTAAGTTTCCGTCTTTCGAAAAATCTTGCCCCATGATTTCAACGTGCGAGCAGCGCTGCAATACACGGTGACGATATTTCACTTGGCAACGTCAGAAGCATCAGCACAGAATGCGGGGCTCAAGGGTAGTCAGTTTGTTAGCTGTTAGCTGATTTATTATTTAGTACTTGACGCCCCACGCCCATGGGTATATGGTATCCATTATGTGATTTGGAAGTTTTATGTATGTGGCTAGTGAATTTGTTTCATCACTATGGGCTAATAGAGAACAGTAATAAAGGCTGCTAGGTAAGTGACCGTTTAGATACATGATTCCGCTGAATATTTTTTGCACTTTTTTCAAATTTCTTACTTGGTTATTGTACCAAAAAGCAACTTTAAAATTAGGCGCTTTACAATGGTTATAGTCTTCATTTTCTCATTACTTACGATGGTACTGTGGTTTTATCTTATTTTTGTAATTATTCTTCTCAGTATGCACACATGTGCATACACTGTGTTTTAATTTTTAGATAATTGAAGCGTTTTGGGCATGTTCTTATCATTTGTATGTATGCGCATTTTTTTGAGTTTGTTTTACCTAATTCCAAACTTTCACATGGTTTTTGCACCAAATTTATCCCTGAAATTAAGCGCTTTGCCATCGTTAGTTTTATGTTCTCGTTACTTACGGTAGTATAGCTTGTTCCTCTTACGGTGTGTAATTGTTTAAGTGGCATGCTTGTGCTTACACATTGTATTAATTTTTTTGTTTTGAAATTGCTGTGTGCAAGCTCTTATTATTTGTACATGCTCTTCTCATTTACTTATTTTATTCCAATTTTAGTGCTTGAATAAAGGGCTATGTTTCCGAAACATTGCTCTGCAATATGCTGTTGGTCGTTGTTTAGGATTTTTTAATTATTTTTATTAACTTATTGTGGAAGGCATCGTTTGTTTCTGCAAAGATATGGATAATTTAGTAAATTTATTATATATAACATAGTCTCATGTGTTGAATGTTATATTGGATATATTAATAAATATATCAAAAACCTTTATAGCACATCAATTAAAAAATTAATTTCTGACTGCCGGTACTGATATAGAAATCTTTTATTGTTTTGTAAGTTTGCTTTAAGCAACTTAATATAATTATAATATTTTACTTTATATAAAACTTTTTTACACTACTGAAGGTTACCAGTAGTTCTGTTTTTGATATCTGATTGCAAGAATTACAGCAATTGTTTTATAAACATGAGCTTTTGTAATTAATAAAACGGTAAACAGGGATATTCTTGCAAAAATAAACGATTAATATAATGAGTTAATATTCTACAATGTAGAATTTATCATATGATTTTAATCATACGTATATTTATCAAATTTAAAAGTTGTTTTAGAATAAGCAGTTATTCAGCTTGTCATTTATCGATTATGTATATGCTATTAGTTTGTTGATAAATAGCTATTTCCAAAACATCACTAAATGTTGGAAAAAAGTCCTCATTGTATTGTTGTATACTAGTGTCCTACACATGACTAAGTGTCAGAATTTTCCAAGTGTCTACTGGTTTTATACACATGAGTCTTGTAACTAGCTGTTGGTACAATTTTATAGTAATCAGACTTTAACTTTATCACTTTTGTAATAAAAGTAAACTAAATAATGATATTTTGTTAACTTAAATGTGTAGATATTTTTTTGTAATCTGTAAATTAGCGACTTGATTTTTCCATTAAATTATTTGTTAGAATGGTACTCATGTGTCACACTTTAAAATAAATGCTGGTTAAAATTTCTAATTGTCCAATAATTAAAAGCACGTGTCTCATATCTGACTAAATGTTGGACTTAAATTATCATGGTTTCAGTTTATTTTTGGTGTTTTCAAATCCCCGTTTTATTGGAAAATTTAAATCTAGTGACCATAAATAAAGGCATAAATGTAGGTCGTAAACTTAAATAAATAAAGCAAAAATTCCCAATAGTGTCTTGTGTTTAGACACAAAGGTCTTTAAAAATGGATATAATAATATTTAAAAATAATATGAAACACAGTTTTGTACTTTTTTTTCGTAAAACTTTAAAATTAATAAAAATCAATTACTTGAGAATAATTATTAGTGTTATTTTATTTGTCTATAAATTAGAAAGTTAACTTTTTATAAAAAGTTAAAAATTTCCGTAGGATGGAACTTATGTGTTACCTGCAAAACTTAATGCTGGATTAGTGTCCCATATCTGACTAATTGATAGATAAAAATACTAACCTGTTCAGTTTAGTTTAAGTGTTTTTAAATTTTCTTTCCAATGAGAAATTTTGATGCAGTATCCATAAATAAAGACATTAATGTAGATTCTAACTGGGCATTAAAATGGACAAAAAAGGTCCTATGTTTTGTCACAAAGGTTTTTTAAAATTGACTAAGAGTTGGTTAAAAATGATATGGAACACAGTTTTGTAGGTGTTGCTTCCTTATAATGCTCAAATTTATAAAAAAAACGTTTTCTTATGACTGATAATGATCAGTCATAAGTAAACGATTTTCCAACTAGTAGTATTTTTATTTGTCTATTTATTAATAAATTAAGTATTTTATTGAATGTTTCAATAGGACGTTACTCATGTGTTTTGCACAAAACTAAATGCTGAATAAAATTCCTAATTGTTTTTTGATTTATTGCAATGGTCGAATGTTTATGTAATATTGTAGATGTATTAAAAATCAGCATGTATTTTAATTGACCTTGGTTTAAGTTAGAAGATTGTCTTGGTAAAAAAATTTACGAAATTACAAACTGGAAATCCTGCATAAAAATCAACTTGATTTACAAATAGGTGTATTACTTTGTTTCTTATCAATAATTCAACCATCCAATGCAATATTTTTGTAGAAATGCAATTTTTATTTTCTAAGCCAAGGATAAGTTAACTTCTTCATTTGATGGCTTTTCCAAACTAAAATATTTATATAACAGCTCAGTCATAGGACTTATTTTACATTTCGCCATAAACACCACATGAGGATGGCCATCTACAATGTAAACCTTTGGGAAGACATTAGCTCCAGCCTTAAAATGATTGATCAACCTTCCAAGTGATTCATCATCTAAAGTGACATCAATGCACAACTTCTTTTCAGAGCTGACAATAAAAAATAAAATCGCAAACAGTCATTAACTTTTTTCCCTCTTCAGCGCTGATTAATTTTCCTTTATAATCAACTACTGGCTCGCCTAATACAAAATAATACATAACATATAATATAAGTTTGTCTTTAATAAAATAAAAATTAGTAATATCTTTACCTTTCAAAAAAATAATTAAGCGTAAAAACTCCTTGTACTGCATTTTTTGACAAACCAGAAAATAAAAATAGCTATTTACTTTTTTTAATTTTACTTACTATTTTATCAGTCAAATTTTCCCTGTTTAGGTTCTATTAAAACAAACAAGTTAGATGGAATCTTTTTTATTGAAATTAAACATATTTACCTTTGACTTCTAATTTCTATTTACATGAGCCAGAACATCTTTCCTGATCCACCCTTTTTCCTTGAAATGTTTGCATAATTCTTCATCTGAGGGACTTTTTAGCGCCTTGAAAAACTGTAATTCTACATTGTTAACAATTGTTCTTGGTAAATAAAATACATTTGTTGCATTTATACATACTGGTCTGCTATATGTTTCCCACTTAAAACTGATTGTTGGTAGTATCATTTATCTCTTATGTTTTTTTTCTTCTTTAGAAATATGTTTTCCAGTGTGCTTGTGCACAATTTCCTCAGCATTTACTGGAAAAATACTGTCTATAAAGCATGGGAACCACTAAAATAATGTTTGTTTTAATTTTGTTATTATACACTTAGTCATTTAAATAAGTAAAAATAAGGTTGAATGATAAAAACCTTTTAACATGCTGTCTTTCATCATATCTTTATGTTCAGAATTGAAACCTGCTGATGTGGAGGCTTCATAATCTAAATCCTTAAACTGAACCTGTTTGTTCACATTTATGTGAATCACATCTATTAAAAAGTAACTAATTTTTTTAATAAAACATTTATAGTAAATTAAAAAAAATGTAAAAGCTAATTTAAAAATCAGAATTTTATTAAGGGTAAATAAATTACCATTAATTAAGATAACAACTGATTGCTGCCGTTTCTCAGCATAGCTTTATGCTGGTCATATTACATTGAAGAAAAAATTTAAGCAGGAAAAGTAATCTCATTAAATTTAAAATTTTTAGTAAGATATTTATAATAAATTTCATTTATAAAATTACTAATTTAACAATAACAATTGCATTAAGAAGAGTTGATTTTATCATTACTGAAAATGTCATTTAATTGTTCCCGTTTGTCATTATCATGGCTATGGTTGCTTATAGTTGGTCCTAATTAATTAAAAATAGTAAGCATACATGCATTTATAACATATTTTGACAATTTTTTCTTTTAAAACCACTTTTTATCAACTTCTCTAAAGCATCCCCTCTGTGTGCAATTATTTCCGGTGTTTGACTCCAGTAAATTTTTTGTGCAATTTGTTCGGAGTGGCTCAAAGCCTCACAAATTTTAAATCTGTTTTAAACAGGAAGTTTTGCTGCTTCAGTTTGAATGGGTTTTCTTGCAATGTTGGACATGGCTTTCATTCCATATTTCTCATTAATCCTAAAATAAGTATAAGGTTTATTATTAATTGATGTGAAAACTCATGTTAAAATAATACATTTATTATCAGTTGTTACTTTAAATAAATGTTTAACTACAGATTTAAATGCTTTGATCCAGATGTAAACTTGTTCCCTACACTGTTTACTAAAACAGTATTTTCTTTAGAAGTTGCATATGGATGAACAAATTCTGCATAGTCAAAGAGCAGCTGATAATCTTTAATGTTTGAAGATAAATTTACTGCTTTGGTCAAACCAGTTTTGTGTTTAAAAACCTGTATTAAACATCATTTGTTTGTTTAATTTGAAATGTTGATTGTACTATGAAATCATATTTTAATAAATATGTAGCAACCTTCATGTTCCATCGTTCATTGAAAAATACAGCAGCTTTAAATTCCTCCAAGGTGAGATTAGAGGTGAGATTTGTTTTCTTTGCAGGGCTGATTTTCTCTGCTGCTTGATATTTTTTTTTAAATTAGCCACATCATTAATAAGCTCTATCTGTGAAAAATATCGATTAATACATGCTTATATAATAGACAAATAACATACAGAACATACAGTACAAGTAGCTCACACCCTTTATTAACTTCTCTAAAGCATCCCCTTTGTGTGCAATTATTTCCGGTGTTTGACTCTAGTAAATTTTTTGTGCAATTTGTTTGGAGTGGCTCAAAGCCTCACAAATTTCAAGTCTTTTTTAAAAAGGAAGTTTTGCTGCTTCAGTTTGAATGGGTTTTCTTGCAGTGCTGGACATAGCTTTCATTCCATATTTCTCATTAATCCTAAAAAAGGTTTAAGGTTTATTATTAATTGATGTGAAAACGTTTTTTAAAATAATACATTTATTATCAGTTGTTACTTTAAATAAAATGTTTAACTACATATTTAAATGCTTTGATCCAGATGTAAACTTGTTCCCGACACTGTTTACTAAAACAGTATTTTCTTTAGAAGTTGCATATGGATGAACAAATTCTGCATAGTCAGAGAGCAGCTGATAATCTTTAATGTTTAAAGATAAATCTACTGCTTTGGTCAAACCAGTTTTGTGTTTGAAAAACCTGTATTAAACAACATTTATTTGTTTAATTTAAAATGTTGATTGTACTATGAAATCATATTTTAATAAATATGTAGCAACCTTTATGTTCCATCCTTCATTGAAAAAAACAGCAGCTTTAAATTCCTCCAAGGTAAGATTAGTAGCAACTCCTTGCTAACTCCTTTTAATTTAACAGTTGCAATGATAAAGTTGGTGGAAAGCAAGTAATTAGATGTGTCAAAAGTTCCAGTGTTGTTAAAATTTTCCAGAGTATCTTCACTTTTAAAATATTCAAAACTTTCTTAAACATCTTGTTAAGCTCTTATAAATCTTAAAAGAGCTGTGATGTCAACCGGTGTGGGCATTACTTTGTCAAAGACAGCAATTTGAAATTTTTTCGGTTCAGTTTGTTTTCTTTGCAGGGCTGATATTCTTTATTGCTTGATATTGTTTTTTAAATTAGCCACATCATTAATAAGCTCTATCTGTGAAAAATATCGAGTAATACATGCTTATATAATAGACAAATCACATACAGTACAAGTACAAGGAGAACACACCCTTTATCAACTTCTCTAAAGCATCCTCTCTGTGTGCAATTATTTCCGGTGTTGGACTCCAGTAAATTTTTTGTGCACTTTGTTCGGAGTGGCTCAAAGCCTCACAAATTTTGAGTCTTTTTTAAAGAGGAAGTTTTACTGCTTCAGTTTGAATGGGTTTTCTTGCAATGTTGGACATGGCTTTCATTCCATGTTTCTTATTAATCCTAAAATAAGTATAAGGTTTATTTATTAATTGATGTAAAAACTCATGTTAAAGTAATACATTTATTATCAGTTATTACTTTAAATAAAATGTTTAACTACATATTTAAATGCTTTGATTCAGATGTAAACTTGTTCCCTTTACTGTTTATTATACCGGATTTTCTTTAGAGGTTGCATATGGATAAACAAATTTTGCATAGTCAGAGAGCAGCTCATAATCTTTAATGTTTAAAGATAAATCTACTGCTTTGGTCAAACCAGTTTTGTGTTTAAAAACCTGTATTAAACAACATTTATTTGTTTAATTTGAAATGTTGATTGTACTATGAAATCATCTTTTAATAAATATGTAGCAACCTTCATGTTCCATCGTTCATTGAAAAATACAGCAGCTTTAAATTCCTCTAAGGTGAGATTAGTAGCAACTTCTGGCCAACTCCTTTTAATCTAACAGTTGCAATGATAAAGTTGGTTGTAAGCAAGTAATTAGATGTGTCAAAAGTTCCAGTGTTGTTAAAATTTTCCACAGTATCTTCACTTTTAAAAAATTCAAAACTTTCTTTAACATCTTGTTAAGCTTTTATAAATCTTAAAAGAGCTGTGATGTCAACCGATGTGGGCATTACTTTGTCAATGACAGCAATTTGAAATTTTTTCGGTTCAGTTCATTGTTTTCTTTGCACTGGGCTGATTTTCTCCATTGTTCGATATTGTTTTTTAAATTAGCCACATCATTAATAAGCTCTATTTGTAAAAAATATTAATTATTACCTGCTTATATAATAGACAAATAACATACAGTACATTACCTTGAACGTGCAAATCAATGTTAAGTGTTATATTTAATTCAATTCAACTCAGTACCATACAGTCAGTAATTAAATGCCATATGGTATGGGGGTCAAGCCCATTTTTAAGAGAAAGCTCCTACATCATTTGAGACTTAGTCATCATTGTTAAATTAAACTCGAGTTAAATCTGAACTATCGTCAGGAAGATTATTTATGCTTACTTCTGCAGTGATTGTTAGGCATGAATATATGGGAGACAAGATGTGAATTAGAAGGTTGATTGAAACGGGTAAACAAGCCCATGGATAATTTTTCCCATCTCACCCTCAATGATTCCCAATTTAAAGAGTGAAGCTTCTCTGTCACACTTGTCGAATGTCTGTAGTTTGCCTTAACGAACCTGGCTGCCCGCCGTTGGACAATTTCCAAATCCAAGATTTTATTCATCCTGTAAGGGTTCTAAACTTCAACATAGGGCGAACCAGTGTTGTATATCCAGTTTCTTTAACATTTTGTGGACACGTATGAAAAATGCGTTGAACAAATCTTAGGCGTTGATTCGCTGCTCTAATAATTTTGGTAAAATGATGGTTTCCAGAAAGATTATTAGAAATATTAATGCCCAGATACTTGACAGTACTTACAAAGGCTAGTTGGACATTACCCAAATGATATTTAGGAGAATAAACAGTCCTTTTACGGGAAATACACATCACAACACACTTTTCCTTTTTACATTTAACTGCCAATTATTGCACCAAGTATCAAAGGCAACAAGATCTTTCTGCTATTTGTTAAAATATTCTCTACTTTCTTACACCTTATCATACAAGGAAGCATCGTCTACAAAAAATTTAGAATATAGAATAGTGGTTTTTATACCTTTTTCTCGGATTTTTTCTCAAAATAGAATTCCTCATTTAGTTTCTTCTTTAAAAACATCTGAGTTATGTTTCCACTAACATGCTGATTTTAAAAGAATGCTGTGCACATTTTTTGGCTCTTCTCTTTTGCTTTTTCTTGAGTAAATTTTTGCCCTATTTGCAGATGTTGAATGTTTTCCTTTGGTTGGCTCATTGCACATATCGCAAATAATGCAGTACTGATTGGCTGAAAGGTAAATAAATGCATAAATTTGTTAAATATACATAATTTCTTTAAATTACTTACGTTTCTTTAATAAATGTGTCTTAATTTTTAGATTTTTTTTGATATTTCTTTAACATTTATAACACTTGTTACTAAAGAGAGATCAAATAAAACTATATTAGTTATCGCATATATTTTATTAAATAATTACCAATCTTAATTAGTAGTTACCTGTTGAAATTTCTGCAAGATTGTTTATCTTATTTCAGGACCTAAGGTCCAAGGTCCTGGTATCAAAGGTCATTTAGAAGTATGATGACTATTATGCAATTGTGCCTTACCGATGTATGGAATGCAAGGTGCATTCCATACGAGTTATACCAAAGAACATTTCTGAGATTAAAAGAGAGAATCATCCAGAAGATGTCAAGGGTCATTCGAGGATAAAGATAAAAAGGAAAAGTGATTTCCAGGATTGGTGATTTTGTTCAGAGGAGTCATCGCAAGCAATTCAATCCTGAGCTGTGTTCCTGATGAGGGTTTGCGTCACGTTATCTGTTAAGCTCTAAGAGAGCAGTTTTGTATTCTTTTCGTTGTTTGTGACCAGTTGTCACCTTGTGCTTTTGTCTGGACATATTAGTCCAGAGTCAACTGATGTAAGTCTCTTGGGAGACAGTTTGTTTGCTGTTAGGCCCACGTTGGGCCTGATTAAAGACACTAAACCATCCGTTTGTGTTTGGTTTCACCTTATTCGAGATCCAAGGAAGCCCCTAGGGATCTTACATGGTGGAGGTGCGTTCGATCACCGTGCCAAGATGACTTCACTCCCAAAGAAGCCACAGACTGGAGGGACAGGAAAGGAGGTGCCTAGGGCACTGCGTTCAGGGACAGTGTTACAACAAGATTCAGTGGCTGTCCAGGACCCAATGACTGTCCGAGATCCAGAAACCCTGAAGGAGGCAACACTAATACCTCCGACTCAAGTTTAATTGGATGTGACCATTGATATACCGTAAACTGCAAGTGAAATGAAGACCTCAGTAAAACAATTACAAGCAGCATTGGCAAGACTGGACCCTTGTTTAATAAAGAATTTGGGAGGTCAAAATAAAATTTGATTTTGTTAGATAGATTTCTGATATTATTAATGCGAAATTGTTCCCCAACAATACTCCAAATTTTATGACCTATAAATGTCTTCCATAACAGAACTTGAACTCCTGAAGACAATCCCTTACTACAAATTAAGTTTCAAAAGCATGATGGTTAAATCACATATGCTTGCAACTAAAAAGAGAAGTACCTGCCGCCACCTGTCTGTTTATAAAAAATACTAATGCATATTCGCTATACGAACTGCAGAAAGCCAAGGCTAAATTTAAACTTTATTGCATTATAACTAAAACACAATTCATACTGGACTGGCACCATAAAATCACCCAAGCCAAACAATCTACACAATTTTAGAACTTGATAGGACAATTTCATAGAAACTTCATAAAGAAGCCCACCCTAATAAAAAGAGTAACTTGGAAGACCCATTTTGCTAACCTATATACCCCCCTCCAAAAATACCTTACCAACAACTGAAATCATATCTCACAAAAATACACAAAACAAACAATACAAACACACATGTATTTCAAATCAACCAAACTGGGAGGAACCTATCACCTCATCAAAACTGAAATCTGCAATATCCAAAATTAAATTAAACAAAGCATTCAGAAAAGATTTAATACTGCCGGAAATGCTCCACCAATCCCCCTCATACTTAACTAATTCGCTTCTCCCAATGTTTAACCATATCCTTAAAACCCATAACTTTCCTGACTTATGAAAACAAATTTTGATCATGCCTATTTACAAAAAGATGACCCGATGAACCCGGACAACTATCGACCTATTTCCCTAATATCCACTTTGGCCAAATTATACATAACCATTCTTGCCGACCGAATATCCAAATATGCCATCTTAAATCAAATCATTCCATAAAAACCGACTGCTTTCCAGGCTACCCACATGGAAAAGGAATGCATTTAAAATACATATACATTGGGATACGGAAAATGCATTTTAAAATTTATTTTCAAACGCATTTTTAAATACATTTTTAGAAATGCATTTTCGGCGTACCAATCTATATGTATTTTAAATGCATTGCAAATGCATTGCAAATTAGTGTAAATGCATTTCTGTTCCATGTGGGTAAACAAAGGTACTCATGATCAAATGTTCCTTTTACACAGCATTATCAAATCCAACAACGCACCTTCCTAGCTGACATATTTAAAGCTTTGTAACCCGCTCTCATCCCTAATTATGCAAATCAGCAGATTTTGCACGCGTTACACATTAATGCACTTCATTGCGGGCTTCTCGTGTTTTCCGTAAATTTGTTGCGTAATCATCTCAACTATTTCAAACGCGCCTTATCCTTTAATTGCTTGTCAGTCACGAAGGTCGACTTGAGGCGACGTAAGGCGAAACAGGACTGAGATTGACACTCGCTCGAGCATCGCTGGTCGATGCGGACGTGTCTGCCTAATTAGCATGCGGCTATTGTTTGCCCATATAGGGCCATAAATTACAAACTTAAAAGTGTAAGAAGAGTTCGGGTAACGCGACCTGTTGTTTTGGGAAAGTGGAGACGTTCAGTTTTCAAGGTTGAATGTGGCCTGTGTGTGTTGTTGATTGGAACCGCCAGCTGTTTGGGAGACGACGCCACGGCCCAGGTTAAACTCCTTTCGAGGTAGTGCGATCCGCTTTGTGCCATCGCCGTGCATCGGATTTTTCCGTGATTCGAGTTGAAGCTGGCTGAACGATCGAATGCAACGGACATGTTGCGGGCGCTTGTTGTTTGTTCAACGTGGTATGTGCGAGAATTTGCTGTGCCCGGGACGATCCGTTATGCTGTGTTGATTGCATCATCAATTGCAAGTGGTAACTTTGCAAATAGGGCTCGCTAGAAATTATCTTTCGGAACATCATATGATCAGTCGAAGTGTTGTTGATGCCTTCTTTTGAGGCCTTGTTTTTCGAAGTTATGGTCCATAACTATACTGAAATGCTTGTTGATATTGACTTGCACCGCGGAGTTTTCATCCGCCTAGCATTTGAATAAAAGCCCTAACACACAGCTAATCTGTTTTGTTGTTGCTGCCTGAAGGTTCGGACGAACCAGTCTTTTCAGTCTATTTAAATCAAATCTGGCAGTCACAAATTAGTGCCGAAACCCGTTTAAAAAAACTTTAAATTTGCTTTGCAATTAAAACGTATCCTGAAAAATCGTTAGTAGTATTTGAACGTAATTTTGGGGCCAAAATGGGCTATTGTTATTAATGTTGATCGGAGTGGAAAATTTTTGGCGACAACGCGCACTTTTGTATACTTAGAGGAACGTTCAGAAATTGAATTTAGCTTACCGAAAAATCTACCTATTTTCTTTGTTTCATGTTAACGTTAAATGGTCTTTAGGTTAGCTGTGTGCTATGCTTGTTAATTGTGTGCAATTACTTTACATGTTTTGCAGTGGGTGCTGGCGGATTCTTGTCGCACGACCTGTGGCTTACCAGGTGTGGTGTGTATTTTTGCGGCCGATGAGCTTATACATATATGTCGTACGGTTGTCAAGATCAGCTTTCTTAACCTAACGTAACTATAACAAAAAATTAGAAAAAAACAAATGCATTGTTTTGCCCAATAGGGGTTTTATGTGGGAAAAATTCCGCTTAAATTCGAAATTAGCGCGGACTTACCGTCATTGGGGGGCCCTGGATTAAAAGGAGGCCCGATAGTGCCTGAAAAAGTGGAAAGGTTATCCGGAAATTTTAGGGGCCTATTGTGCAAAATTGCAAAATTCTTTACTATTGCGTAACGTAGTTCAAAATTTTTTTGCAAGGTTACGGGGAGCACACTGTAGATGACGTTAAAATTAAAACCCAAAATGGAGAGGCAGGACGTGGTAATCAAAAAATATTTGCGCCAGCTCAGTTTTTTAAGCAAATTTACCGGAGAGAAAGGTTCCGAAGTCCATGAATTTCTTAAACAATATGAGAATTTCGCCAAACAGG
>JAQGBX010005881.1:0-13132 GCA_034698745.1 Megaphyllum sjaelandicum
GGAGAGCTAATATAGAGGGTCGAGGCCGACGTCACACGACAGCCCCGCCCCCTACAACAGGCTCGGGCGCCGTCACAATTTATTCAAAAATCCAATAATCTCAAACTCCCAAGCGCCATCTATGATACCTTCTAGCCAACATTTAGTCACGGAAAATTTCCTATTTGAAAATGTCAGAATTAATGTGATCTGATCATTTGGCGTAGGATTTATTTTTTGATCAATCAGTTCGTTCTGCGTCAGATCAGTGAGAAAGCTAAACAGCATGAAATTCTGTAAAAATTATGAACAAAAACTTTACTTGTGTTACACATTTTATGTAAAAATATCAGGTTCATAAGGGACCTGTCCACGGTCAAGAATATTATCAGTATTTGCTCAAATTGACAATGCAATAGATTTTTGGCATCATTATTGGGGCGTCATGTGGTAAATAGGGCCGTGTTTAGGATATTGCTATTAATATTCACAAGATTGATGGCGCACATCAATAATTCTGTCAATAGTGTTGATCGTGTAGGGTTTACTCCCGATTTCCGCTGTTTGCTACATGAGGTCGCCACTATAGCTGTGATGCCTCATTCAGACATGGCTAATGATTGTGAAAACATGGCCGACCAGTCAGCTGAGCCTGAAAGTGAGTTTCCTTGCTACTGAAGTTGAGCTATTGTCATTTTAAATGATCGTGTGATGGGGGAAAATGTAATGATAGGGAATGATGGCCTTCGCCAATATACTTGATGTCAATATATAGTCTTGATCGTGGACAGGTCCTTATACAAGTATATACATGTATCACTGTTATGCTTCTGTGTAGTACAATTACTAAAAAAATGTTACAGAATTATTCTAGATATAATTCATTCTTATTTACTTTTCTTTTTTTTATCAATTACAAATTCAACTTTTCTTGTCTTGTGTATTTTTAATCAATGAGAAGCGAGAGGTATCAGCCGTTTATTGACTCTCGAGGCTTTTAGAAGTTCAATGTCCATGCAAAGTATTGATTAAAAAAAGAATTCCAGTAAATACAGTTGACTTTTATTTTTTGCACATTAGACGATGTAGAATTCCATGTCATTCTGACGAAATTTTCATCCATAACATTTACATATCGATTTTTCTTCACAAAATCAACTGGGTTGTCTTTCACGTTACTAGTACCACAGGAACTATTGTTACTGTTGTACAGGTATATTAAATCGATGACGTCATACAGAACAGATAGACGATATAGTGAAAGTTACATAACATACATGCCTAGATAAAGGACCATCCGTTGTATGCTATGCTCTTATTTGGAGCAAGAGCTGCAAATTGTTTTCTGTTGTTATCCAACGACCATTTCTTCTTTTATTCTGGATTTTCTCCACATCTTTTTTTCAAGTTTTAAACGTGAAAACTCGTCATTTTATGAGTATGGATCATAACGTAAGATAGTCAAGCAAGCAATATGGATCCTGCTTTCGCACATGGCATATATACTCCTTCTTTACTTCGCTCCTGGTTTTGTCCCCTTCCCTCGTTTCTCCTCCTGGGGTCTTATTTCCCAAATATTCATATCTTTCCTTCCCAACCCGAGTCATATTTTGGTTTAAAGACCAACCGATGTTCACAAAGATGGCTAAAAATACACGCCAGAAATAGATGTTGTCTATGCAGCATTGCATTAACGTGTTGAGATTAGAGACAGACAGAAAATAGCCAGTGAATAAATCTGAAATAAGTTATTTTGCTAACGAAGAATAATCAGACAAAGACTGGGAAAAAATGTTATTTCAACTTTAATTCGTCTTTTAAAAAAATGAAAAACTGCTAGGCCTACATCATAGCCTATTGCACGATTTTTATTAACATGTAAATACTGCGCTACGCAACTTCAAACACTTGTGCTTTGTTTTGGGGGATTCAAATATAATGTATTTGGGGGGAAAAGGAAACTGAAACTTTTGGCAATCCTGCCAAATTATATGCCAAATCCTGTTAAAAGTATATTTATTATATATGAATATATAATAAATATACTATATTTATGCTCTTATACCCGCCCTATGAACGCATTTTGGGTATTTACATATTTACTCGGGATATCGTTCACTTGGCACGGTCACACTGGTTGAATTATCGAATGAGGTTGATGCTTTGAGAATGACTCAGAACAGTGTGTCCAAATAATTGAATTTTTAGTCATGAGCAAATACCGGTTTCAATACACGTACATGTACGAGAGGTGTTCATTTTGCGCAATCATTAAGAAATGGCTATATGGATTTTATTGAAATTTGGTACTTGTAAACGTCATCTATTATTTCAAAAAACTTCCATTTTGGGGAGATGCAGCTTTGCAATCGTTCTGGCAGCGAGTGAATGCCTTACTTTAAAAAAACAAAACAAAAAAAACCGAACGTTTGGACATTGCTCGGACCGTAAACATTTCACACATTTCTGCTCCTGAAATGTCTTCAAAAGTTAAAAAAATGAGTAGGCCTACATTATCTCCTCGGAGTCCATCTTTATTTTCGAGTTTTCAGCACGTGCAATTTTTGAAACCTATATTCTCAAGTTGAAATGTGTTCAGGAATGATGGAAGAATTTTTCCAACACATTTCATTAAAATCCATAGAGCCGTTTTTTTCCTTTTAACTTAATGAATACCCATCGTATATAACATTTTTGTAACTTTCTTAAAAGTCACTTTTCTAAAATTTTTGGAGTACATTGATTCTAGAATTTATGAACACATTGTTTGCTCGCCTCTGATGTGAGTTGTGACACGCGCATATTTATCTTTGAAAAACGAACATGTGCAATAAAAATTACCTTCAGGGTCGTTTATACAAAAGTGGCAGTTGTTTATCACGGATTTATTTATTAAATAACATGAAAATTAGCAATGATAAGAATGAGGGAAATCAAAGTAATGGTTTAAAAAGGGCGATCATACATAATCATAAATTCATAATATAATAACGTTTTGCTATTTCACGATTGCGAGCTGAACTTGTTTCGTCTGCTTCACGTCTTCCATAAATGACATCACGTGTTCATCTCTTGTGAGGACAGGCAAGTTAAACGTTACATGAAATGGAAAGGATCTTAAGGATAAAATTAATGTAGATAAAGTGAATCTAAACCCATAAGGGCTTTTCAGATTTTTATGACAAAAGATGGGAAAGAATATTAGAAATCTAGACTTTCCTAATAATGATTGCCTGGACGCCATTTATGGACGAATTCTTTTGGAACATCTGACACATTTGCATAATGCCTGTCTTGATGACTCCTCCTCGTGAAATAGCATGCATATACAGTACATGTACATTAATAAATCGCATTGAGAACATCGTGTGAGGGATGACTAGCACTTGGCTCATCCATTTTCAGCAGTATGAGAAGAAGCGTGCTAAAACGTTCCAAAATGCACTATATACCACTGCTGCGTATTTCAGCTATACTTGAGTTTGAGATCGAGCTCCACGACCCTCATGTACTGGCTTACGATGCCCCTTTCTATAAAACCGTAAACTTTAATACTCGTCTTTTGTGTACCTCCTTAACCTGTACGACGTACGTTATCAATCAGAAAATGAAAGGGGCAGTGTACTTGAGATCGAGCTAAGATTCAAGTACGAGCTTCTTGTGCGCAGAAGTGGTGCTGTGGTTGTGCATGCTTCAAAGATGGCGGCATTTAATTTGGAAACGTTTTATAGGCTTGACACAACTTAAGGAGACTTAACCGCTCCACGTCGTCTATGTTTTTTGCAAAGATGTCACCAAAATTGAGTTTCTTTGACAGGGTACCCCAGACCTGAAAAAGTCAGGGAAGAATGACTAATTTTGAAATACGTCAGAGAAATTCAACGTGTAATCAGAATCCAAAATTAATACTTTCGGTGTGGTTATTTCGGGGCCCATTTGATAACTTTTTAAAATTTTCACCAATTTCAAAGAACCAATTTGCAAAATTTTCAACAGTTTCCGAGGACAATTTTGCAAAATTTTCAACAGTTACCGAGGACACAATTGCAAAATTTTTAATTTTATGGAGGACAGATAGATTTGTAACATTTTAAACCGCTTATGAGGACAAATTCGCAAAATGCTCAAACTTCTCGTAATACAAATTTGCAAGATTTCCAACGTTTTCCAGAACAAATGTGCAAAAATTTCCACTTTATTCGATTACAAAATTGTAATAATTTCAACAGTTTCCGAGGAGAAATTTGAACTTTTTTTCTAAAAATTATCATGCAAATTTTGCAATTTTGGAAAATTGACTGTCTATTTTGAATTGTTTTTAAAATTGACGTAGTATATATTGCAGAATTTTTAAAAATTTACGTTAGTAAATATTGCACATTTTTCAAAATTGTTATTAGTAAATATGGAAAATTGTACATGTGTAGATTTTTCAAAATCCTGGTTAACATTGGCATATGTCAATTTTGTTAGTGGCCAGGGAAATTTGTTTAAACATGGAAAAGTCAGGGAAATTAAATATGAAATTTCTGGGCAAACCCTGTTCGAACTGCTTAGTATTTTAGAGCAACTTATAGACGACAGCAGTGGCGCCACCTGTTTATTGTGTCAGCTCCTTAGCCCTCCTGCACTCTTATATTCCATCTGCTGCGATTAATTCACTGCCACCATAAATAATTTAAAATATAATATCTGACTAGTAAATTATTGCAATATTATGCAAATGTTCGCGAGTCTTAACGTTCACTCGTTTAGAATTCTCCGTGGAGTCGAGATTTATTACATAATTTAGAAGAAATATACAATCTAAGAGACGTTAAATAATTGAGAAATAGAAAAATACGTATGGGCTCTTATGTTTAGGCCGGGATTAAATGTGATATATATTAGAGGTTCGGTGAGAAGGATGTTATATAAACGGGGTTCAATAAAATACGCTCGAATTTCAGGAATACAAAATAATTTCTAGGAATAAATATTCAGAATAACTTATTTTTTCTTCATTGCATGGTAAATTAATACTTTTAAAATTGAAATTAATCAGGCGATTGCACCATTCATCGATTAATGTTTTTTGATCAGTAATTCCACTCATCCGTTGTTTATTGCAACGGCTTACGCAGATAAAAGTTTAAATATCAAAGCACTTCATTAACGTTGGCGTATAAAAATATACATATATATATAGAGCACTTCCTGTCTACAAATATAGATGGCGCTACGAGTGAGTGGCAACTAGAGAGCCTATAGTGGCAACTCTTTCACACAGATGAACCATGACGGCAGTCACGTTCAGACATGTTTAGACACATTGCTTATTCTTGAAAATCAACGAATTACCTGCCGCTCTGATGACATACATGTAAGTGCTTAGCGTTGATTTTAGTGTATATTTTCTAGAATTTAGAAACTAAGTGAATATTTCAGTTTATACAAAAAAAAAACTATGACCTAACGATTTTAATGAAATTCAAACGAACATATAGCAGTGATCGGAATCTTAAACGTATTCCATTTTTCTCACGCAAATATCATAAACATGTTTTAGGAACGTTAACAATGCAATCGATCATTTCAAGTTTTCAACAACTGGCGGCCATTTTAAAATGGCTAGGGAATAAGCTGCCTTCCAAAGGGCCTTTTAAACTGGAACAGAATAAATAAAAAAACGAATGTTAATTGTCCATGCCACGACACGCAGTTCTCTTTTCCTGGAGAGAGTACACAGTGAGAAGGCCGGGTTCACAGGGAATGAGTCCGCCAAGTCCATAGGATTGCCGGATTTCTTTGGTCCTTTGTCAGTTTTTCTTTCTTTTTTATCTCATTTTTTGTTTTTGGCAAGACTGCAAGTTTTTAATATTGACGTAATTTTCAGCCTGTTGCTCGTGCATCAGTGCTACGAAAGTTTCAGTTTTGGAACATTTCAAAAGCAACCATCCAAAGATGGCAGCGCGCTGATGGAGATGCAGCACTCTTCCCAGCATCTTATAATTGTACTATTTTCTACTTTCGTCCATGCTTCGCTTTGACGAGACTATAAGAAGTAATGCACTTGGAGAATGACAAGTGGCGCCGACGTTAGTACAGTTTACTTAGAATTTTTCATCCGAAAAGTACAGTGATTATAGAATTATAAGGTTGTTGTTGCAACTCCGAATTGTTTAAAATATTCCGATCGATCAGAAATTCAAATTTCGATGTCCCCAAATTTTTGACTCCGAACAAAATGGCGGCGTCTTTGGTAAACAATTCTACAATGGACAACGATGAATTGTTGAGCGAACTATCGATTGAAGCATTTGATTAGCAAGTTGTCCATCCAATTCGACTGCCCCAGGCGCATCTGGTCGCATCAAAGCGCATCAAAGATGGCGGAACAGGTGCTGCGTCCCCATTGGTAGCTCACGTAGCCTCACTGGCGATTTCCTTGACGTCCTGCGCTCCTCGGGAGCCGCCGTGCGACCTCATGCAGGAGGACTCTTCGTGCTTGTAGAGGTAGCTCTTGAGGGCGAAGGCCTTCCCGCACCTCTGGCACACGTAAGGCTTGGTGTCCGAGTGGGTCTGGATGTGCGCCCTCAGGTTGGACTTGTCTGCGAAGGCCTTGCCGCACACGTGGCACTTGAAGGGCTTCTCGCCAGTGTGGGTGCGGATGTGCCCCTGGAGCAGCCAGGGCCTCGAGAAGCACTTTCCGCAGAAGGGGCACTGGCAGCCCACGGGGTCGTGCGTGCGCACGTGCATGGAGTAGGCCGGCATGGAGACGTACACCTTGTCGCAGTGTGGACACTTCCGGGCCTTCTTGTCCGACATGGAGCGATGGGTCTGGCGGTGACGCGCCAGGTTGCTGGAGGTGCTGTAGCGCTTGCCGCACTCTGGACACACGTTGGCGTCACCGCCACCACCCAACATGTCATCGGGGCCCCAAAGCCCGTTGCTACTTCCGCTGTCCACCATCAGCTCGTCGCCAACTTCGCTAAGGGAATCGTCCGCAAGGTCCTCACCGTCGTCCGTCGGCCCCTCGGCCCCACCGCCACGCCCATAAGGGTAGTGGCGATGGCAGAGGTGGTGGCGGGCCACGAAGCGTCGCTCCCCGGTCGTCGACGAGCTGGAGCCGCTGCTGAAGTGCGTGCCATCGTCGCTGCACGAGGAAGGCGACGAGCGCTCGTCCATGCTCGTGTGGCCGCTGGAGAGGACCCGCTGGGAGGACGGGTGCGTTAGGCACAGGGGTACGTCCACCGCCGGCACCAGAGGGTGCAGTGTCGGCTCCGTCTCCGGGGAGGACGGCGGCGACAGGTGCCATCGATGCGCCGTCGCCAGGGAGATCTCCGCCAACTGCTCCAGGCTGCTCAGGCTGTGGAAGCCGCTGTAGAAGGCCTGGTAAAGGGAGGTCTTGGAAGGGGGCGCCTCCATGGGGAGCTGGCTCTTCGGCGGCTTGAGCGGCTCGACCTTGCGGTCGGGGCTGCTGTCTGTCAACGAGAAACGAGAGATTGGAACGGGATCGTGGGATTCTGGAACGATCATGCTCTGGATATGGGTCATAATAAGGAGAAAGTCTCTTCAGTGCGTCTCAAAAGTTTCGGAAGATCAATCAGAAAGCTCGGAAAACTTGCCAGATTTTATGAGATTCGGAATGACCAATATACAAGTTTTTATCTATTTTGAAAAAGTAATTCTTTGACAAGGGAGAAAGAGACCATGAAGGTCTCTTCAGTGTCCATCATGCATGGGACGACAATGACATTACGTTCTCAAATGAAATGTTGCGAAACCTGCCTTTCTAAGTTAGCAATATATTGCGCAATACGAATTTTTCAGGTCGAAACTCGGAGAATGTTCGATAAAACTTGCACATTTTCCTTTATTGGAAATGTTATCTGAGCCGAAATTTCCTGGCACTGATTATTTTTTTTTCAAGAATTATCATAAACCGAAAATTGAAATTTCACATTTGGAGTCATCATTTATTATCTACACTTTTTCGTATTTCTAAACCTTTCGTGTCTCATTCAGTCTGTCACTGATTTCACATGACCTGAAATAACCCGATGATGAAGGCTGCATTGGCACTCACCTCTGGAATCATATTCGACGACGGTCTTATAGCGGCGATTGGTGATTAAAAATGCCCTCGGCATTTTCGCGAACCGAAGTGTTTTTGGTCCTTAAAGGGTTTCGCCCAGGAAATGTCTCTTTCGCCTCTGGGAAGTGGCTGAAGGCCCTTGGTGCGCGACTTCGCTGATGGCCCACTTCGCGACGCACTTGTCCACGAGCTCAACTCCTCTTCGAGTGACTAAATTGAATGAGAAGGTGGCCCGAGCCTCTATATTTAAACTGCTTGGCTTATTCACCGTTTTTCACTTCTGTACGTGGGGCTGATGCTGCTGTCGACACCCACGCTGAGATGATGGCACACGCGCGCACTCCCTGCAGCAACCGTATCCGCGCACTCGCACACACTGATTTCAGGGAACGGGACACCGAGTGAGGAACCCGAAATTTAAATTTAGCTCGCCACGTATTTATAACCTGGCAGGAGCGAAGCAGAGTCGCTATTGCACGGGCCGAGCGCAGAGTTCTGGCTGGTGTGTGCTCCCCACGGCCATCTCTGTTTGGGACGTCCCGCTTGGAACCTTTGCGTACTGTGTGGTATACTCTGCCGGCACGTGGTGGCAGACCCCACCCAGTTGGATCAGATTACGTTTCGACACTCGCTCAGTGGCCGACGCAATGGCACATCGACCAGCATTGCCCCACGTCTGGGATGTCGGGACAACCGAAGCATGCCACTGATCGGATTGTGGACGCCATATTTGGACTATGAAGTCGATGTATGATGCACGCATACTTGGCACATTTATGACCAATGGCACCGAACTTCAGATATATGCCTTGAATATCGATATATGGCCAACAATAACTGCATGGTCATCGAATCTGGAATATCAAGGGCAGCACATCCAGCTAAGATGGCCAGAAAGTAGGGAGCTGCCGTGGTAAAAGCTTTGAAAGTTGCTACGGCTTCTTTGAACTATTTTTTGAACTATCCAACGTCTATTCTAATAACAAGGGCCTCGTGGCACCTCCAGCTAAGATGTCCAGACAGCGGATAGCTGAATTTTTCAAACTTATTTCCCATGATTAATAGGCTACAAATTAAAATATCCATTGCTTATAACCAGTAAGCATGGCGATAACTTGAGTTCGTCCATACTTTTTACATTACATTTTAATTTTCCATTTTAGAAAACCACATCTTGAGAACGTACATTGTATTCCTTGCAACATATTGCACATTTTCCAATAAGTGCATGTTTATTGCCACCTTAATCCAAAATTAAAAGGCAAAATCCCACATGTATGACCAGTTGATACTCCAATTTGGGAGTTTGAGGATGGCAGCTTGACCATTGCCTGTTTACAATATACATGTAGCAGAATGTATCCCAAATAGAAACTTGAGTAAAACCAGCAAACATAACACTGACGAATTCTAAGCAAAAATGTGTCCTGAAATTTCAAACATTGGAAATGCGCAAGCTTCTCTTCTCGAGATATAACAGTGCATCAATCTTCTCAAGAGCCAACAGTAATGTTAGTACATCAACTGATATGCTTAATTGCAGAATATGAATATTGTCCGCAGCAATATATGCATAACTTATAAGTGGTTTATTTACATTTTTCAAAATTAGCATTGCATGGAACTATACTCTGCAATAAGCCCAGATGGGCTGCACGTCAGCGTTGGTCCAAATATGGCGTTCAAATTTCACTTGTCCTTCCAAGCCACACGCGGGACCTCACCCTCAAGCAACCCTTCTCAGCTGTTTTCAATGCGGCATCGAACTTTTTTTTAACCCCGCAAAGTTTTTTTTCTAGTTACCCACTTTTAAAAGTTTGGATGCAAAAAAATAAAACCATCAGTAGGCCTGTAGTTGGTTATTGTTAAAAAATACCCCATGGCCAGACCCCGTAACGAGCGCCTCTGACCACCACCACCGCTACCACCAACTACGGTAGGCTGCAGTCATTAAGAAACTGCGGGTGTCTTGAACTTTGACTCGGTGTTTACACTTTAGAACAATTTTCGTTATCGGGCAACCACTTAAATGCAGTCCAGACAATGAGGAAAGTAGCTGGGGCAAGAACTACGCAGGACAGAGAATTAGCAATGGCGTAGATCAGTGCAGACTTATCGCAAGTGGGAGATTAGCCGCGCTGTTCATTGAGTTTTCAAGTTCCCTGACTCCGTTTCAAGGACCGGGTTCAGATTTCTGGCCTCCGAATTATCGGGAAGGAGCCGCTAAGAGAGCAAAACGAATCTAGACCAGTTTCCAGAAGCCCGAACGGCCATTGAGACTAGTAATTATCTTCGGGGATGATAAGCTGCAGACTTAGTCCGCCCACGAATTGGAGTTTTAGTGATGTCAGAATGTGTATACAGGCCATGAGGCTTCCGATCCGGAAGCAACACGTTCGTTGCCAAAACACTTCGCCAAATACCTACATCAACTGTTGTTTCAACTTCTTGTTTGTTTCGCTTTCCTTTTGACTCGGGGAAAGTTCCCCACTGTGGTCCCCCTCGGTGGAGGGCTTTGCCTGTAAACTCCAACTCGGAGAAGTGAAAAACCAATCCCGGCAAGGAAATCGTTTGCACTTATTCGGTTTTTCATTTATGCGGATTTTGCATCGATGCGTTTATTTTAGCTCAGTTTATGTTCAGACCAGTCAAGTCAAGAAGTATTTATTGTAACTAAACTTAAGTTTTTACAACAAACACATCAATTTTTAAATCGTATGAATAATTGTTTTTAAACAGGGTCGTATTAAGAAGTTAACGCCTTTTTAATTTATTAGCTTTGTTTTTGCTCAGAGCATTGAGTTTTCAATTTCATGCTGAGTTTAGTTCTTCCTCTCATGCAGAAGTTTTGTCAGAGATAATGTTCAGAGACTGCATCGAGTCAGTGTCGACTCCTGTTGTTATGAACCTGTATAGGGACCCCTCAAAAACGTTCGTAGAATAGGAACTTACTATACGAGAATGGCATTAAAAAGCATAAATTGCAAATTTGCACTCACCTTTTATATGTTTGAGATATTTAAAAAGTACTGTATAACACAAACATGTTCTGTTATACTTATTGACATGGATAGTAAGGGGAATCCAAATCATTTGGGGAAAAAAGTGAAATTTAATGTATACCGAAACCAAGATCCATTTAATTTAAATTCTAGCATTGCAGTGTGATTGCTTTTGAATTACGCACGGTGGCAGTGTATAAGAAACCCAAATGAAGTCAAGCCCATTATATGTGGATCGTATCGTAGAGCGTGTTTAAGGAGTCTTAATACGTCACCACCATGTGGCGCGCTGCATTCGGTTTTTTTTCTACAACAGAACATCAAAGTTGCCGCCACGGAGTCTGCATACTTGGCATACTGCGTTATTAGTTTATGTAGGTTATCAATATAGTGTACGGTACATTAAATTATGTTCTTATAACTTTATGATCCACGGCATAAACTATGCATGTTTCAGACTACAGTACCCTAGTGATTGATAGATTTGCCCGCCGATTGTCGCTGTCAACGCTGCTGAATAAGTGTTCCAATCTTCCATTAAATTCTAAAGATATGATCACAGTATACCTGAATATATTTACGTATACTGTGATATGATATACTGCATATCCGGCCATTTTGAATTCTAATGTCCGAACACTTTGACGCTAACTTTGGAAATTTCAAGAAATACGAGTTCTCCGCCCTAAGTTCTTGAATTTGTTATGCTACATTGGAGTTCTACAGACCATGCGAGAACCACATCGGCCATCCGTGTCTTTTTCACATTTCGAGTCACTCCCATTTTCGCCTAAGTTTCACTATCCCTTCTTCTGACAAACCAACCATCTTACTTCAACCATCCATTCTGCTTCATGACTAAATCATGACAGCAAACTGTCCCAAAACAGCTGGAAAATCATCCATTACCAGACACGGTTTGGCTTAATAGAAAAGAACGTACATGTTCTACTTTCTCCTAATATATCTTAACGTTATAAGATTATTTAAACCATTGAAATAAGTATAATATGGGAGTAGAATAGTTACCAAAATCAAATCCGGAAAAGAATTGCAGGCCTCCTTCCTAGCTTGTAAAAAATGAAGTGGAACATAAAATAAAATCCGAGTAATTTAAAATTGTGGATCTCTGCGGGAAGTTTGATTTCTGATGTCCAACGAAATTGACTGAAATTCGCGAAATCGAATTTAAAACTTAAATTTTGGAAGGAAATTTCGTGCCAGAAGCATTCGTGGAAACGTGGAATACTGCATACTTCTCGTGATGAATGTAAGTCGCGTGCATACGAACTTCGTTGTAAAAGTTTATTTATTCAAAAATTGTTAAGGCCGCCACACAAGAGAAAAATTATAACCCGAAACTTGTTTCCAGATACAGTATATTATTACTTGATATTCCCCCGTGTGTAGGGAAAAAATTTCCTTCGCAAATATATTGTTTGGTTGAAATCTTAATGAACTGACCCGTGTTTTGGGAACAATTTCCTAATTCGCAAATACACTTCCAGAATAGAAAACGACTATTGGGTATGAGCACGGTCAACTTTTTTCCAGTCGCCTGAAAACAAGTTCACCGTGCTCGTACCCATTTTGAACAACGCATTTCTGAAAAGAAACCGACTTCATAGGTTTATAGTCATGCACAAAAGTTTCTTTCCGTTGGCTAGCCAATCGGTATAACAATTCATGAATGGAATAAGCAGTGCTGTCAGTTAGTTTACCCGCATCCCTTCGAAACAATGCTGCCCTGTAGCCTACTGTTAAGATATATTCTAAAAATATCGCTCCATTTTTGCATTAACAAGAGATTATTTCAGTTGAACTAACTTTCCAGAAATTTCTCGAAATTTATTTCCTGATATTAACTTTCATCATCGGTGACGTTCTTAGTGAAATTCGACATAGTAGTTTCTGTTTTTGGATTGCTTTGCTGTAGTTTTGCAGATCAGTTCAATAAGCACGACATCTTATTCTCAGTAATTAAAATTATAAACAGAATTCAGACCTAAAGAATTGGTCGAAAATTGAAATCTATATATATAAAATAGAAAACGACGCCATTTTGTTTTTGAGG
>JAQGBX010005882.1:0-13129 GCA_034698745.1 Megaphyllum sjaelandicum
GCTTGACCCCCCTACCATATGGCATTTAGTTGCTGACTGTAGGGTACTGAGTTGAATTGAATTGAATTGAATTTCAAGTATTTTTAAATTTATCATTTCACAGTGAAAAATTGTCTCAATCTAAACGTGCAACTTTTGGATATTGGGATCACGCGTGTCATTTACAGCAGCCATTGCCAATTGCACTTTCGTTCCATGAGCGTCCTTGGCAAAATTGAAAGATGCAAAACTACCAACATTTTTAATAAGCGTCTATAGTTATCGCTGCACTTAAACTTCAATAAAACGCTGGATTTCAGCTTTCGCATTGCACCGTTTAGCGCTGTTTGGGCAGTTCGAAAAGTACGTAATACGGACGAGAACGTTACTTGGGCACTAGAGAACCATTGCATGGGAATGGTCAATAATTATATAAAAAGGTAATCTGTCCAATCTTGTTATCTCCGACAGTTGACTGCATTCCAAAATTGGCGCTGTTAAGCTAAAGCTGCAGTTCCAGAAAAAAGTGACTATTTAACATCCAACAAATGGACAACTCCCATTAAGGACATTCCGTTAGATGGCCCTTCCTCAGCTTATGAACAATAATAAACTCATTGATGAACGTTTGAACCAAAATTGGATCTAGAGTTTACGGAACTCTTGACCTCAATTGCATGGTCAAGAGTTGTAGAAATTCACGAACTGTTGCTGTTATTACGTTCAGATAATTCGAGTTTTCTTTCATTTTTAATGCAAATTATTAAATGTACTTTAGTGTAAGACATTAAATATGATTATATTGCGGATATAACAAACTTTGGTAAAATGCGCCAAAAAAAAGGAAAAAAGTGCTTTTCCACGGGAACAAACTGCAATTAGTAGTAGCTTCCAGAAAGTGATAATGGCTAATTAAGTTGAGGTTGGGTGAATTTACAGTAACATACAATAACGTTGACGTTACTGTATGTTCCCGTGGAAAAGCACTTTTTGCTTTTTTGGAGCATTTTAATAAAGTTTGTTATATACGCAATATAATCAAATTTAATGTCTTGCACTAAAGCACTTTTAATAATTTGCACTAAAAATGAAAGAAAACTCGAACATCTCTTGTTTGTTTTTATTTATTATTGAATTTTGAAATTAAGAAACTACCAATAGAATGCATTAAATTTCTGAATATAGGGCCACATATTTTGCAAAATCGACACAGGAAATTTTTTTGCAAAATTTACCAACGACAAATTTGAAAATTAACATGGAATTTTTTTGTTGAAAATTTGACAATTTTGTATTCGGAAAATGAAGAAAGCTTTACAAATTTGTCCTGGAAAAAAAGTGAGCAATTTTGAAAATTTGCATTCGGAAAATGTGGAATTTTGTTGCAAATTCGTACTCGGAAAACATGGCGAATTTTGTTGCAAATTTGCACTCGGAAAACGTGGCGAATTTTGCAAAACCGTTGGATATTTTTCAAATTTGTACTGGGAAAATTTAAAAACGTTTGCAAATGGGCCATGACCTAACCATGTAGAAGCATTAATCTTGGATAGCGACAACATAACGACGTTGAATTTCCCTGGCTTTTTCAAAATAAGTCATTGACTTATCCCGACTTTTCCAGGTACCATAATGGCGAATTCGACTCACCCAAAAAGTGTACACCCAAGTGCACCCGGTGTAGGCTACAAGGTGAGGCATAAGTCTGTTAAATCGGCACTATTGCAGGCAGCATGCGCAAGAAGACTACAGACTTATTTATGCCTCACCTTGTAGCTACACCCGGTGTACACTTTTTGGGTGAGTCGAATTCGCCATAAGTAACTCTGCATAAGGTCCATATTGCATTGCAACGGCGTCCTGAATTCGTGCAAATGTGGATTAGAAAGCGCACTATTTTTAGCATTCAAAAAATGGCTGCTGCAGACCGTGTCAAGAAAAAGGCGCTAAAAATAGTCCCCCCAACAATGGCGAAATGCGTTTGCTCCCCATTGTCCCCCCCTATGGTCAATTTGATCTAATCGCTCGATGGGATCCAGCTTTTTCACCATAAACGAGTAATGAGTCGGAAAATCCTTTTGCGCTATTATTTATGTTGAAATCGACCCAGCAAAAGGTATTATTAGTGAGCTTGCGGGGTGAAATGCCGACGCCCTCATCGCCTCCGCAATTAAAAATTCATCCGCGAGGGTCGTTCGGAAATTACCGTCACATGGAATCTCGCGTAATCCCGTGTGATTCATGGCCGCAGAATGGCACGCCAGTGCACATTGGCTCATTGTGTATCCCTCCGCTTGAAAGGTGTAAAAGCATCTGTTCTATTCTAGCTTATCGAAAGCACTGGATAGGGATAAATGTTTGTTTCCAAAAATAATGAGCAACAATTAGCCACAAAAAAGTTCCTATGCAGTATATGTTTTTTCCAGTGTGAGCGTAGCTTTCGGGATACGCAGGCAGAACCTTTAATAAGGGCTCTTCTTGGCAGTCGATAGGTCACGTGTGCAAAAGGAATGCACTTTCAGGGCTCCCTTCAGAAATTTCATTTTCAACTTCCTTGACTTTTCCCTGACCATTCCAAGTTTTTAAAAAAATGGCCCTGACCAATGACGATGTCAAAAATTTACATATGCCAATGTTATCCACGATAATTTAGAAATTTTGAAATATTTTTTCAAAATTTTAACATGGAAAAATTAACCATTTTTCAAAGCAAATCACCATAAAAACATTTTGAAAATTTGACAATTTTGTATTCGGAAAATGTTGAAAATTTCTACTTTTAACGAGTACAAACTTTGTGCTTGGAAAAGGTTGGAAATCATGCAACTTTGTATTACGAGGAGTTTGAAAATTTTGGAAATCATGCAACTTTGTATTACGAAGAGTTTGAAAATTTTGGAAATCTTGCAACTTTGTATTACGAAGAGTTTGAAAATTTTGCAAATTTGCACTCGGAAAACGTGGAATTTTTCTGCAAATTTGTCCTCTAAAAACGTGCAACATTTTGCAAATTTGTCCTCAGAAACTGTTTCAAATGCGTACTGGGGAAATGTAAAAGTTTTCAAATGGGCCCTGAGCTAACCACGTAGAAAGATTAATTTTGGATCGTAACAACATGATTATGTTGAACTTCCCTGACTTTTTCAAAATAAGCCATTCTCCCCTGACTTTTCCAGACATTTTTAAGTTCCTGACTTTTCCAGGTTTTTCAGGTCTGGGGGTACCTTGATTGGCTCTTTTAAAGCCAGTGAGCGTGTTGATTTTGTTCACGTGACTGCTAAAAAGCTGGAATATTGTCGCCAGATGGCGAATCGATCGGCAGTGAATCGAATAAAAAGCGCATCTGAGCAACTTATTTTATGAGAATAACAATTTTTGGGGTAAAAGAATAGCATGTCACCTTGTTATGAAAAGCACGATTGGGAAATTCCCCGAGCCAAATTGATTAAAAGTGCGTCTTGCATTCCAAAAATACGGTATTATTTTTTTTAAAAAAAAATTCTTAAACAGGAAAAAGTTCATCCAAAAATGTTGAAGAAATAAAACCTTTGATGAAATTGGTTTACCAACTCATCCTGTATTTTCCTCAGCGCTCATTGTTCACTCACTTAACTGGAAATTACGTTCTTCCGAGTCGTTCGTTTCGTAATTTCACGTTCGCAGTCTAAATTGAGGACGGTTATGCCTTAATAGGCTTAATTAGCATTTTAATTGAGCAGCATTTGAAGAATTTTGGCTCGTTGTCATAACGGGCTCTGGTTAATTGCGAAAGCACGCCGATGTTTACCAAACATTTTTAGGACGGTTGGATTCTCGCGCTGACTGAGTACAATTAAGTTTCGTACATGCAGCTAACGGAAAATCTGGTCTCCGCATTTTGTTACTTAACACCTGTACGTAACTGATGAATGTTGATAAGATCTTTGTTAAGGTCGTCAATTTATATCCGGAAATTTGTTTCCAGAAATAACATTGCCTACTATTTCCCCGTGTGTCTAAAAATGTTTCCCGGAACAATGTACAAATATTATTTCCAAAATTGAAAATGATCAAGCTTATTCTGAGCAACTTATTTTCTGAAACAAATTGACGTCACTGGTTTTTCAGTCGCGCACAACAATTTCTTGATGATGCCTAGCCAATCAGGAAAGACAATGGAACAAGCAGTGTTGTCAAGTTAGCTTACCCACATTTCCCTTTAAGACAGTGCTGTCATATACTACAGGGATGCACGAGAAATAGCATAGGGATATATTCGAAAATACATTGCTCCGTGTGAGCAGTAAAATATTTTTTTTCAGTTAAAATGTATTGCCTGCAATTGCTAGCAATTTATTTCCGGATAGCCTTTAATCTCCGAACAAGTTGTTTCCTTGCAAAGACATGCTCATTGGACGTGAATTTCTCGAGCTTCGGACTTTTTGAGATTTGGAAGCATTATCCAAAAACTCTTGTCAGAGGAGATCTACCAACTGCATCTACTAAACTATCAAACAGTTTGTCCAGAATTGAACCGGGCCATTATTCAATGGATCGAAGAGATTCGATTAATCTAAAAAATCTTCGATATTCAACCGGAAACTGCATCAAGGACCAATCTAGCAATTCTGTCAGGAATTTGCAATTCTTTGAGAAATCAGAAAACAAAAAGAAAACCATGCACATCATTGTCAACTAATATTCCAACCAACATACAAAGGCAAGCTCATTAGACGTGCATTCTCGAGCTTTGGACTTCTGGAGATTTGGAAGCATAACCAAAAACTCTTGCCAGAGGGATATCTTCCAACTGCATCTACTAAACAGTCAAACTGTTCGTGCATAATTGACCGGGAAATTCTCCAATGGATCCAAGACCTTCAATTAATCGAAGAGTTCTTCGACATTCAACCGGAAACTGCATCAATGACCATTGGAGGAATTCTGTCAGGAACTTGTAATTCTTTGTGGTCGAAACGTAATAATGGCCATTCACCGAGGAACATTTTGGCACAACAACAGAAAACAAAATCGCGAAAATCATTGTCTACTAATTCCCAAACAAACCAACACAAAAACTTGCTCATTGCACGTGGAAGGCTTGGACATCTGCATGGAAGCATCATCCAAAGATACATTGCCAACCCTCCATAAACTGTTGTCAGAGGAGTTCTAACAACAGCTTTATTTTTTCTTGAAGGTGATGTTCTTCAAAGTCGAAATCTTTGGACGACATATCAAAATTGGAGCGGGGTCATGACGTCACTTGATTTCTCTCATCAACGGAGGAACGACGATCTTTCCTGAACTAGGCAAAGACTTTCGTTGTTAATGACGCAGCCTGCAGCCCATTTCGAATTTCGCACTTGGCACTCGTTTTTTATACCTAACCTACATGCCGTTCTATTGTGATTGTTCTGTCCGAAATAGTGCCATCAAATCGCGATAAAACCAGAATCCACACGCCGAGGATGCTCATAAAAAACAACCGCATTGGCTGCTCCAGGAAACGTTTTGCATATTCATCCTTGGTGTTGTTTCATTAGGTAAATAACGACCATCGGATGAGCACATTTTCCCAGATTTACTTTTTATAACACCAGAAACCAGCATCTTCTTGAACCACTTTTCAGACTTTGGAAATGTTTTGTACATGTTATCCGTACGGAGAAATCAATAAATTTTTAATTAAGGTGGATTCGTGAACTGTAACGGTTCCAAGGTTCGGTTTTTTTGCAAGAAAGGCAGATATGGTACATGACATAAAAGTGCTAATTACTCCTGGAATCGCAATCACGTGATCTGCAAGGTGCCCCATACGAGTTATAAACATGCATGGAGTTAAATGAACTTCACATTATTTGGTCGGAGGTTGCCAGAACCAGAAGAATGTCAAGGAATGTGGCAATTTGGTCGTTTAAATCGTAAGTTTGTATTATCAGAAGTCAGGCAAAACATGACTTAAACAATAAGAACTAAAGTTTCATCGAAGTTTGGATGAAATCCTACCCCACGTTCATGATTGGGAAGGTGCTGCATATGCCTCTTTCGGGGATTTCCCTCGTTATAACGTACCTTTATTCATATTGTTTAAAGTTCGTTTTACAGTAACATAGCACTTAAGTTTGGGAACTCGAAAATGCATTCATTTTAGTAGAAAAATTGTAATATCCGAATTCAGAATTCTCCTTATACGAAGATATTAACATTATTCATCCATTCCCTAGGCCGTATAGGAAATGAGTTCTTACTATCAGAAATTCTTCGTAATGAGGTTCCACTGTGTTTCAATACTTGTAGACATGAGACAAAGTTGGTGTACATTGAACCTTTGAACCTTGGTTTCCACCTTTTTGACGTCAAAAACTTTGAGATTCTGGAACACATGTAGGCCTACTTGAGATGTCGGGAAATTTCCGATAAGGAGGAAAGTGGGGGAAGGGGGGGGGGGTAAGTTCGTACCATCAGAAACTCGTATAAATCGAGTTCTCGTAATGAGGTTCCACTGTTTTCAATATTTTTAGACATGAGACAAAGTTGGTGTACATTGAACCGTGAGGTTAAGGTGAGAAACTTTCCAATTTTCAAAAGTCAAAAAGTTTTAGATTCTGGAATATTTGGGTTTTCAGAATCTCGGATAAGGGGTACTCAACCTGCATACCAAAATCACAACCCTGGAACGCACCCGATGATTTGCACAGGAACCCGAGCCTTTTTGCTTCAAAGTTCAGCAACAGCTCCAAATTTGCATGCAGACCAAATCTGAGGCATTTCCACACAGGGTTGGCGTGTGGTTTCAAATTTATCGAGTCTGCATTTTTCCAGACTTGCTTTTTTTTTCTACAGTATCATATAATTTGTACGTTTGTTTCCTGGTTCGTGGCAACGGTCCAATAAGGCAACTATGGTGATTGGTAACCCAAAGTGCGGTGGAAATGGCTATGAATAAAACGAGCAGATTACAATGCACTGCATATCTAGTTGTCTACGACTAAGAGCACCTTGAGCATTAGCTATTTTCATCCGAGCAACAATTCTGCACTAAAAAGCAAACATTTAGGGAAACTTGAGTCATCTAGTAGTCTAAGGTGGTTGGCCTTCGATTCCTTTCTTCATGAAACCTCGATCGAGCTACATCATCGAAGTGGATTTTGCATCAACTTCCCCATGCATGCAGGGTTCCCCCAGCAATTTCAACTGTAACTTCCTTGGTTGTTCCAGGTTTTTAAACAAATTTCCCTGACCAATGACAATGTCAAAATTAGCGTGCCGAATGTTATCCACGATTTTTCAAAAAACTGCAGCAATTGTGAAACTTTTTCAAAGTCAACATACTAAAATTGTGCGTGGAAATCTTGTCAATCTGTACTGCTAAACGTTTTACAATTTTGCAAATTTGTGCTCGGAGAACATTATGAAAGTTTGTCTTCAGAAACTAGTGATAACTTTGAAAATTTGTCCTTGTAAACTGCTGAAAACATGGAAAATTATGAAAGTTTGTCTTCAGAAACTGGTGATAACTTGGAAAATTTGTCCTTGAAAACTGATGAAAATTTGTCCGCAGATATTGTTGAAGGGTTAGCAAAATTTTGCAGGTTTGTCTGCAAAGAGCGAAAATGTTGCATGTTTGTTTTCAGAAAACGTGGAGAAGTTTGCAAATTTGTCCTCGGAAACTGTTGAAAATTTTGCAAATTTATCCTTGGAAAAAGGTACATTTTTTTAAATACATGTAAATGTATGTCCTAACCAAGTAGAAGCATTAATTTTGGATTGTGACAACATTAATACGTTGAATTTCCCTGATTTTTTTAAAATAATTCATTCTTCCCAGAGTTTTCCAGACATTTTCAAGTTCCCTGACTTTTCAGGTTTTCCAGCTCTGGGGGGAATTTGTCATGATTTGGATAGCATTTCGACTTAGACGATCAGCAAAAACGTATCTTACTTCGTGCAACTGATCGCTCGGAGCCACAAAAAAAAGCATTTCCGGAAGATGTTTCTTCCTCTTAGCAAATGAATACATTTGCAAAAATTTATCTTCCCTCCTGGAGAAGATAATTTTGATAAATTCCATCCACCTCCTCCTTATTTATATAAAACTACCATCAAGCTTCAAATGAAAAAGCAGCTGTCTGTTTGCAAGAATTATTGCACTTGAGGGAAATCGTGTCGAAACGGACGTAGTTTTTGAAGTTTTCACCAATGCACGAAGGCATTAAAACCATGCCCTAGTTATCCAAACTCTACGAATTGTTGTTTTTTCTATTTCGTAGAGAGTTTCAGTCATAAAATCCAATATTCTAAATAAATTTATATTTCTGCAGTTAATCAATTGAAGCATTTTGAATTTTCAAACTTCCCGCGCACAATTTTAAAAAGCGCCACCTAGTGATCGTCGTGGCGTACGCAACAGCAAAAACGGTTTATATTAAATTTAATATTTAATATAATAAACAAAAATTGTCAATCTTTTTCATTTCTAAATTATTAACATCTTGGTACAACTTTAATATTCTAATTTAATTGAAATAAAAAAATATATATAGAAATGATGCAAAATACGCGCATTTTTTTGGGAGATATTATCAACAGGGTCCCCCTAAACATTTCATATTCAAATTCCAAGACTTCTCCAGGTTTTTAAAAAAAATTTCCCTGATCAATGACAAGGTCAGAATTGGCATACACGTACGCCAACGTTATCCACGATTTTACAAAATCGACGCATGACAATATTCAATTGTTTTTCAAAAAATCATTAATCACAATTTGTAAGAATATTCAAAATTAACATAGATAATGTTGAAAATTTAGCAGGAAATAATTGTACAAAATTGTATTCGGAAAATATTGAATATTTTGCAAAAATTTGTACTCGGAAAAGGTTAATGTGTGGCTAATTTGTACTCGGAAAAGGTTGAATGTTTGGCTAATCTAATTTGTACTCGGAAAAGGTTGGGTAAATTTGTACTCTGAAATGGTTGAGAATTTTAAAAATTTCTCCTAGGAAACTGTTGAAAGCTTGCCAAATTTGTACTCGGAAAAGGTTGAATATCATGAAAACTTGTACTCTGAAATAGTTGAGAATTTTGCAAATTCCTCCTCGGAAAATCCTGAAGGCTTGGCAAATTTGTACTCGGAAAAGGTTGAATATTACGAAAACTTGTATTCTGAAATGGTTGAGAATTTTTAAATTTCACCTCGGAAAATGTTGAAGGTTTGGTAAATTTGTATTCGGAAAAGGTGGAATATTATGAAAACTTGTACTCTGAAATGATTTACAATTTTGCAAATTTATCCTCGGAAACTGCTAAAAATGTTGCTAATTTGTACCCGGAAAACGTTGGATATTATGAAAACTTGTACTCTGAAATGGTTGAGAATTTTGCAAATTTCTCTTAGGAAAATGTTAAAGGATTGGCAAATTTGTACTCGGAAGAGGTTGAATATTATGATAACTTGTAGCCTACTCCAAAATAGTTGAGAATTTTGAAAATTTCTCTTAGGAAAATTTTGAAGGTTTGGCAAATTTGTACTCGAAAGAGGTAGAATATTATGAAAACTTGTACTCTGAAATAGTTGAGAATTTTGCAAATCTGTTCTCGGAATATGTTGCAGGTTTATCTTTGTACTCGGAAAAAGGTAGAATATTATGAAAACTCGTAGTCTGAAATGGTTGAGAATTTTGCAAATTTCTCCTCGGAAACTGCTAAAATTGCAAATCTGTACCCAGCCGAAAACGTTGAATATTTTGAAAACTTGTACTCTGAAATGGTCGAGAATTTGGCAAATTTCTCCTCGGAAACCGTTAAAAATTTTGCAAATTTTTTCTCACGATTTTCAAACGGGCACTAAGCACTAATTTTGGATTGTGACAACGTTAACACGGTTGAATTCTCCCGACTTTTTCAAATCAAGTCCTTCTTCCCTGACTTAATTTCCAGGTTTTCCAGGTTAAGGGGGAAACCTCGACATTAATTATTTTCATTAAAATAAATAAATGCACGTTGTATATTCCCATTACAGATCTACGATTTAGCAACCATCGTTTAGATTGCGCGCGCCCTGCCCCCACTTCCGGCATTCGACGTCGGTCGACCGTCGACCACGGCGTCGACTGCCTCCCAACATGGCGGCGTCCCCTCCCCAGAGCCTCGCTGCGCCGCAATGCACGCGAGCCAGTAGGCATTGCCCGCCATGATGGTTTGGGTCACGTGGCAGTTCTCGGCCAATGGGAGCGCGTTGAGCAGGGGGAGTGACACACGCGCAAGGTATCCGTGATGGGGTCGTCTGCGAGGGGAGTGCGAAGTACGTTCGAGGGGTTAAGGTGGCAGAGATGCGATCGCTGGGAAGAAGAGAACCGAAAAAGCAGCGAAAGCGGCAGCAGCAGAGCAGTGTTTCCAAAACCCGGAAAAAAAAATGAAAGCCGGAAAACATACCGAAAACCAGAACATTCCGGGGTCCCGCGGATGCATCGCGGATTGTGCCTCCGGAAAGAAAAAAAAAGAGTCCGTCGTGAAAACGAACCGAAAAGCGCGATGGATTTGCGAAAAAAAATGATGGAATATCGTATCTGCGCCGATTGAGTCCACCGTTTAAAAAAAGGCAGGAAGGAGGAGGAGGAGGCGTTTGAGTGTGCAGGTATGCAAACCCCAATTATTCTATATTCGAATCCAGAGCGAAGCATCTTGATCCGTAAATAGGCTACAGGGTTAGGGTGATCGATGGCGGCGATGCGGTTAAATATTCTGCTCCGAATCGCGGATCGGTTTTTTTTTTGTAAATTCTCGAAATCTCCGAATGCTAAAATTTAAGGATGCTTCGAAACGTAAGAAAAAAAAAATTAATGGCAAAAAAATAAATTGGTCCGAAAATCGTGGAAAAATTACGTTCCGCTGGGCAAATCCCTCCGCGGGGGCCAAATAGATCCCCCCGAAAAAAGGACAATGCGGGGGCCTTCGATTTCCAGGCCTTAAAACGGGGCATTAAATCGAGTCTGGCAACGAAGAAAAATCGATGTGGGGGGAAGGGGAAAGGGAAACGCGAGACTAATTCCAAATTTCCATTCTTGCCGAATAAGGCATAGGGGGCGAATACCGGCTGTAAAAAGGCATGGGTAAAAAGGCATAGGTAAAAAGGCATACTGGGGAAAAAAGTAGAAGAAAATGCATGAAATTTGGAAAAAAAACGCGTTATTCCGTACGATTCCATAAAAATAATAGCATTCCTGAAAAAAATTTTGGCAAAAAAATGCAAAATAACCCTGAATCGGATGCATTTTTGTGGGTGGTTAGGCCTCATGAATTTCAAAATGATGCTTTTGGGGGGGATGGAGGGGGGTCCTTCGGGAGCGCGTTGCTAGAGCGAGCGAATCGTGCTAGAATCTATTAAAGGATTAAAGGGATGAGAATTAATCATATTATCGCGGGGGTATGGAAGCGGTTTTGGCTTTACGTACAGCTAATCTGCGAATCTGCGAATTAGGAAGGCGGAGTCACATCTGGAAGACGCGGATGAACAAAATAAAAAAAGAAAGAAAAAAAGAACCTTGCCCATGAATACACACACGGGTAAGGTGTGCTCATTTGCCACCATATATAGTAGGAGTGACTAAGAGAAGGATGATATAACAGGAGGAATGAGTGGGGGGGGGGGGGTTGAAGGAAGAGTTCACTGCGCGAAAATGGATACCAGAAAACATTGCCATTTGCGGCCAAAAATGGGTCGAAAAAGCCGGGATGAATGGCGGCTCGGGGAAAAATGGCCGAATAAAATTAAAAATAAAAAAAAACGTTTGTTGGATCTCGTAGCAACGGGGACGGCGCGCCATAATGGGCGGCTAACGTTGGGGGGGGGGGATGGAAGGGGGGAAGGATTGGGGGGAAATCCCATCACTGGAAATAGGGATGGACGATGGGAACGTTCCGTCTTTTGTTGTGGAAAGCCGGAAAAATCTGGCATTTTTTTACGAGAAATGCGTCGGAATCCGACCATCTCGTCCGGATATCTCGCGAAATCTCGTATCTTTCGAGATGCGGAAGACTATCCAGGGTGGCCGCAAAATTTTCATTTTCAATTTTCCCTGACTTTTCCCTGACTAAAATCCAAAATTCCCTCATCAAAACTTACTCGTTAATGCTTATCAAATTTTTTGTCATAACGAAAAATAAAATAACAATTGCAATGAGAAGCTTGGCCAAATACTAGATTTTGTTACGAGTCTAGCTGAAGAGGATTGGGGATGGAGCTGCTAGCAGACTGAGTGCATGGATAGCATTTGGCTTTTTATTTGGGAAAATTTCACTGACATTACCATGACTTCCATGACCACTATTTTTTCCTTGATATTTCCCTGACTTCCCTGACCTGTGGCCAACCTGATTGAGCAATTTAAGTTTGTGCCAAGAGTGGGAGGAGTCCGAAACCACGTTTACCAAATTCACCAGCGCAAATTAGCAATTTGACATTACGAAAAGTGACCACCTTTGAATGGTGACCACCGGTTTATGTTGACCACTTATTAGTGTAGTTTTTTCTAGTGTACATTTCCTTCATAAAATCCTCCGTATAGTGACCAGTGACCACCTGTCTATTAATTAGGCTATGTACAGTGACCAGTGTGTGTCTTTTTTGCAATTTTTACATTGCCAATGCACCTTACAAAGTGACCAGATAACGGATGAGTCACGTTACATCTTGGACATGATGATACTGTAATTTTTTGGTTTTGTGGTTTTTTACTACGCATATTACAGCCTAAATGTATACTGTAAGTGCTGTGTACATGTTCATTATTTTAATTCAATTTAGGCATTCTTTGTATAGTGACCAACATAGCGTTTTATTTGGCGGTCACTCTTAACAGGTTTTACTGTATATAATGCAGCAAACCAGAGTTCAACTTTACATTTCCGGCAGTGACACAGTGATTGAAATTAAGCAAGGTTACAGCGGACAGCACGTTTATTTTAGGGTTACAGTACATCAGCAAGACTGCAACACTTGTGGTTATGTGTAAGACAGTGTCGGCGGATTCAAGCAGAGTTTATTATACATCTGGTACAAATCAAATCGATTAAACTCAAACGCGAGCACGTTGATGCGGATCGCCCCGGCGATCGTCCGTCTGGGAACTGGTCCGCGTCGTGGCTCGTAGACGTCCACACTGGTG
>JAQGBX010005883.1:0-13129 GCA_034698745.1 Megaphyllum sjaelandicum
TTTCTTCGGATTCCATTTTAGAATAGATTAAATTAGATTAGATGTTTTTACTCCTTTCAAACGTAGGGCTATATAATTACCCAGTGTGCACCCATGTGCCACTCTGGGGCTTTCCATGCCCGGGTTGTTAACGACATCGGATGACGTCGTTCTTAACCCCGCCCACATTTACTGACGCAAATCGCGGGCATTAAATATGGCGCTTGATGTGTGGTCTCGTTTATTTGCCGATGATGAGCTATGTTGAATTAAATTTCCTTGTGACGTTAATCTATATGATTGTGAAAATAAAATCATATACGTATTTTGCAGGGATGTCACTTTTGTGCGTTGCTGGTAAATATATAATCATTTTCTTGGCCTATCTACCCTTCGCAAAATGCTTTTCGATGAACCACAGTCTGTTGACCGTAGGGTTGAAATATATAGTTAGCAGTGGTGTAAATTAATTGTTATTATAGATAAATTTATCATGATGTTTTTTTTTTATTTCAGTTAAGAAGGCAAGAATACAGGGGAATGTCGGTACGTAAGTTCAACGATGCATTTAACCTTTTTTGTGCGCCTGATATAATATCATCTGCCATCCCCGAGATGAAAAGCCTGAAATTTATTTGGTTGTTCGGGTTACATGTGCCTATTTGAAATTATATATGCAGTTTAAGAATATATAGTAATTGTACAATATATCGAATACGTGGTTTCCGGTGATCGTTGCAGGGTCAAATTCATGTGGCAGCTAGCTAGAGAACATGCAACCTGTCAGGCTCGAATTTTCTTTCTTGGTTGTCCTGTCATTCGATCCATAAATGTTTAGAAGTATTGCAAATAGAATAACGAAGAAATATTTTGATACTTTTTTTTTCTGTATCATGAGTGAAATTACGTCAGTACTGGCATATTTATGACAGATGCACACCAAGTTCCTCCATCTTCCTCAAAAAAATTGTCAAACTGTGGCTTCATGACTGCTAGTTAGTCATGGCGACAATTCGCTGTGTCTTGTATTCAGGTGAATTTGGTTTGACCTCCCTGTGAGCTTCTTTCGATAATGAAATAACAAATGCCATTTTTAAGAAATTGGCAGTTTGTGCTTATGAAGATGTAGTATTAAGCTTAGTATACTTCACCCTTAGACACTTACAAAGGCTAGGAACCACATACCGACAGTCATTCATTCGATCTAGCTGCAGTAACAATCATCTTTTTTCAGATGTTCTGGGTGACCGAAAGTATGACTGATTATTGTATCATCACTTATGAGTCGATGTGATTCTACAATTAATGAATGAATCTGTTAGGTCATTTATTAATGGTAGAATCGCATTAAATCATAAGCCATCATCTCAAGAATTGGCCAAGCAACCATGTTACTCTTCCACCATGTGTTTGGTGGCCTATGAGTTCTCAAATTTGACAGTGCAAATCTGATTCCTTTTCAGTGGCTTAAATTTCGTCAGGTCAATTCTCCCCTTCCAAATTTTGGGAGGAGGAATTTTGTAAACGAAATTACCATATAGTCTGCAAAGCAGATGATATATCAAAAACTTAGGATGCCGGTGAAGCTCCTTATCCAAAATTAATATAAACTGTATTACATAATAAATCAAGGGCCCACATTATATAATTTCAATATTAACTTCCACTTTATAATCTATAGGTTAAGTAAATAACAATGTTACAATGCTGCTGAAGACATTAGTGGTTTGTTATTAAACACAAATTTGTAGGTATATCCTGGTGATCCAGGATCCTATTTATGAATTAAATGTCTGGAGACCTCAAATCAAATACTTAATGTCAGTGTCCAGCAACAAATCTGATCACTGAGAACTGCAAATGTGGCTCAGTTCTCTTGATTTGATCTACAGTTTAGTTTGAAACTGGTTAAACTGCTACCTTTGATTAGCCATAGAATAGATGGCTGAACATAGTACCGAAAAGTAATTTAACGCAGGGCTACTAAATGAATCAAGTCCATGTTTCATAATTGTTGGAAAACTTTAGTATACTTTAACCCTTGGATAGTCAATTTGAAAAATAGCACACCAGTCTTGAAGTACCTTATATTTTCTATGTTCCTAACCACAAGAAGCATGGGAATCATTTCGTGCAAATTAATTTTAGTTTCCCTACAAGACTTTAAAATAGAAAATATTAAATTTAAAGTAAGTTTTAAAATATTGCATAAAAACATTTGCATAAAATTTGTTGTTTGGACTTTTGTTTGGGTGCTGTTGAGAGCCTGTGTTATTATACACGTGAGGTGTTACATTTGAGGCAGTCAATCGATGTTCCTGATAATGTGTCAGCAGTTGCTGTATAGAAACATGTTTCAGCAACATTTTCGAGAAACTTATGCAGAAACATTTGTTTTGCAATGAATATTTACCTGTTCTGTTTTAGATGTAAGGGTTTGTGTGTTGTTTGACCAAACTGGTTGCGTATTAGGCAGATGTATTTGGACCTCTAACCCAGCTGTACCAACCTTTTGCCTCTCATGTCAACTTAAGACGAACTTGATGACATTAGTTTTCAGGCATTCTATACTGTATAAGCCTTATTCCATCAATAAGAAACTTTTCTTATACTAACTTAAGATTATAACTTCAGATTTACTCGTCTACCATACAATTTCACAATTGTCCCTAGTATTTTTACAAGTAAAGTATAACTCAACTTGGTGAGAATCTAAAATCGTTCACGACAACTTTCAATTTTATGATGATGCAATAGTACAGTATGCATTTCATTATTTGATTTCTTGCCAAGTGGATTAAATTATTAGAAAGTTGTGAAATTGTAATGCAATTAATATGGTTAACTGGAGGAATCATGCTTTAAGGTGGAAAATAAATCTGAAATTTATTATCTTTCCTTAAAACGAAAGTGAATTTGAGATATTTTTTTATTTCGAATGAGGGTTATAATTAAAAACAACAGGTTTTATCAGAAAAATCGTAAACATAAACAAAAAGGTCACGAGAGAGACTGGACATTTTTGCTTTGTTTTTACGTTTTTGTTGACTTCTTAACCTCCCTCCCAAAAAACAATGTGGTAGAATGACTTCCAACTCAAAGTGTTTTTGGTACTTAGTCTTTATCTCAAAATCTCCAAAACCAATAAAAATCAGTCAATTTGCACGAATGCCTAATGAATTCCTCAGCATACATGAACAGTGTATGTGTATCACATATGTGCATAATTTATCTTTTCAGTTTGACTGTAGTCCTTTTAAGTGATATTGTGAATGTTTTCTCCTTGAAAATTTTGGCTCAGCACATTTTATATTATAATTGTTACACTGCTGATCGTTTATAAGGTGACTAGAGATAGAACCCCAATTTTGGCCGATTGCTTTCTTTTTGTTATTTTTAAAATTGGTCACATTTACTAGAATTTAAATTTAATACTCAGGGAAAGGTTTTACTTGCTCATGTTGTTCACATATTTTAGCTCACATGTGCCAATAGTTGTTTCACCAGTTCTGTTGTTAATCTGGTTGAGGTAAACTTGGGTCCAAGTATATGAAAGGAAATGCAGTACAACCTGTACTCACTTTTTACATGGTAGAATGTTTTTTGATTTTGTTTGATGATATTTGTGCAATCATTGCTGATTTTTTTTTAAATATTAAGAAACCACAATTCATTAAGTCATCTTGTGTGGCATAAAAACAATATGCAATTAATTTACAGTTGGCTTCTGATTATCCTGGCTTGCCTGTTGAAGTTGAAGCTAGAGCACTCCAGTAAAAAGCTGCAACTTTGTTGCTGACCTTTGCTTTCTGCTGTTGAACTCCCACATTAAGTCTTGTGGTGTAATACTTTAGTTGTGGCTGTCCATAAGAAGAGATGAGGATAGGGCCGAAGTGGGGAAACTTTTCTTAGTCGTAACCAGAATCAGTTATCCTGACTGATATCTTAAGGAGTTTTACAGTTGTTGTCTGGAATTTGCTCAAATTTATAAAATAACTTTTTGCATTTAATATTTATCAGAGTAACGTAGAGCAAGTTATTTTCTGAGTTAATGAGGTCCAAAAACTGATGGTATCCCAGAAATATAGCCATAGTTCTTCACGGATGTAGCAGAATGGTTCGGCAACACTAATGAAAAAATTCCTTACATACCAAACCATCTTTTATTGCCATTATTGTCTGACATATTTTTAGAAACTCGTAATATTCCCAGAATAATAAGCTCATAAATGAGATCGTGACGTCATATTTATCGATAATTCTATCATAATGAATGCGTGCCACGTTATTTTCCAATTATGCCATCAGAGGGTCCATTTGTATTTTCACAAGTACATGTTAATACACCACAGTGAAAGCACGTTGAAAGACATTTAAAAAACACATAGTTCGCTTTTAATTTCAATTCGTCCTGAAAGATATTGGAAATTAACGTGGTTGTTAAATTGAAAATAACGCGGCATTAACGCTTGTATGAACGCTGCTCTTATTTTGGGCATTTAAAGTTGAAGTGACTTTATTTTCACTCATGAATTTTGTTTTTTTAATGAAGAACTACCGCTATACTTTTATCTAGTAGTTGCTTAAAAATTTAAAACCAGCAATGGAAACAAACTACATTTAAAAAAATTGAGGAAATTTTATAATGTTTTTTTCCCCGAATAGATTCTTCATAGCATGTCAAATGTTTGCAACAAATAAAATTTAGACACATCTTCCTTGTGTAGGTTGTTTTGAGCGCAGTTTTGCAAACTTGTTAATACAGCTAAATTGCTGAACTAATTAAATTATTTTGCCTTTGACATTCAAGTTTATTCTGGTGTGATTAAAGATGCATATATATCAACATTACCAAATTTTCATTGACCAAAATGTTTGTCTTTTTATTTCTCAAGGTCAATGTAACACCTACGTAACTTTGAAACTACAAAATGTGAAATCAACAACAGTAACTGTAAAAGGCAGTAATCCAAGTTGGGAGCAAGACTTTATTTTGTAAGTCTTTGTATTGCACATGTCTGCTTTTAAATTTTTCATATGCATTGCTTGCACTAAAAATTGTGGAAACTTGTAGTGAAACCAACAGAATGGACACTGGCCTTCTGGTTGAAGTATGGAACAAGGGAGTGTTATGGGATAAGCTGATTGGCTGTCTATGGCTTCCATTACTGAACATTCAGTACTCAAATGAGGTTAGGAATGAGAAAACTGAAAATAAAAATTACATGTACTTGTAAATTATTATATGTCAACTGCTTAAAATTAGGAAGGGGAAGGAAAATGGCTTTCGTTAGATGGTGAGCTTGTTATGAAAGATGGCGAAGTGAGTGCAACAAAAAATCCAACGGGTTCAACAATTCTAATTGATGCTCGTTTTGAACTGCCATATGGTGAGTAAAATGAATAATTTTGGAATAGTTGAAAACATTATTTAAAATGCTTTTTTTTCCTTGATCTTTAGATCTACAAGATGCTGAAGCAATTGAGCTACAGAAAAAGCTGGAGGTGCTTAACACCATCATGGATCAAGAGGTATGTAACTGAATAACCTAAACTATAGATTACAATTCATAGATTTGCGCTTTTTAAGTATTGAATAGTCATAAAGCATTAACTTAAGATAATGCATTTCATTAGCCTGTTTCATTTTTATAAAAACTGGATATCGTGCATTTGTCCCACCCAAACAATTCATGGCATGGCCTTACGTTTAGAAAAAAATGTGCATTTTGATAGATTAGTTAGTTTGATTTTCAATGCTCACGCGCATATCTCTATGTTGGCTGATAAAATGTCAATTTTTGATTGGAATAATCAAAAGCTTAAGCTCATTTCTTATTAGTTATTTTCGTAAAAGTAATGTCTTCTTATTTGATATATTTATTCATTAAGAATTCTGTGTGATTGACTTTTGAACTAGTAATAATGAGAATTACACATAGAGGTTCATCTAAGATTGAAATTAGGAAAACATTGAAAAAAGATTGGTTTAATTAATTTGCATTATTTAAAGACTATAATTTTAATTATTGATTTATAAAAGAAAAAAAAATGTGAATATGTTTGAATTGATTAAGCTATCTATTATTTCGAACTTTTAGGAATCTCATTCGTTGTTATAAGTTATACTAATTCAGACCCATATCTTAGAGTATCCTACTGTATATTTTTATACCATATTTATCAATTGGCTTGTAAGCATCGATGTGTTCCAGATCCCAACTGATTAACGAAACCCTATATCTCCATCTGCTAGATTTAAAAATTAGAAGATAATTTTTGTGAAAGTTTTCTGTTGATCGAAAATTGTGTTTGTTTCTTTTTAATTTATTTTTTACTCTTTGAATTTGTATATCTTCAATTCTAAAATGCTTTGGATAAACGCAGTGAGATGACAATTTGATTGAAGGCAATCCAGATCAGGAGCATAATTTAAAAAATTGGCTGAACATAACTGATGGCTTTTGAATTATGTTTGGTAATGCTCATTTGTAGCACTTTAGAACTTTTTTTTTCTCAAAATGGTCTAGTCCACGGTGCACCGTGGTCTAGTCTTTGAGTTAAAATTAGATTTGGCAAACTATGACACCACATAGAAAGTCTTTATTTATCAGTGATGTGATAGGGATTAATTAAAATGAAAATTGGAATGCAGTTTTTATCAATCTGACTATTTAAATTCTTAAGGTTGATGTTGACAAATGTCAACACTAGGGCAAAAAGGTTAAATGGATGTCTGCTGTTCTTGGCATAAATTAAAAATTTAGAAGTTATAATCCTATGACTATTATACGTAACTAGTTAAATTTGGTCTTCATATTTCCAGATCCTTACTCTTAAAGAGCAAGCAAGGCGTACCAATATGCATTGTAAGTTTTTTTTTAATATATCAAAATCTATTAATAAGTTTAGAAATGTGACTGAAAATCTTGTATATTAAGAACCTAATTTCTCGACTTCATTGTTTGTTTGTTTCAATTTCAATTATAGCTGGCATGTCCGAAGACAGTGATTACACAAGCGATGTAAATTTTCCAGTCGGTCAACATGCTAATTGTTCAGCTTCTCAATATCGTAATAACATCGGGCACCATCTTTCGGAGGATGACAGTCGTCAAAATTCTTATGAACAGGAATATCCCTATGATCAGGGCCATTCATTTGATGAGCCATATAATGATGGAAGACGTAGTGATACTGAGTCTGAGCCCCTCTACTATAATAGTCGCCCAAGGCAGGGAGGCAATTACAGTTATAGGTACATTTCAAATAAACTTTACTACGGTTATTACCTCTCTTGTTTTGTTGCCAGTCATTACATTAATGTAAAGATGATACCGGTAATTGGAAATTAATTTCATTTTATGCATATAGCCCACCTCGGTATTTTTCTGCTAATGTTAGCAAACAAAACACCCTGGATTATGTTAGTGATGAGCATGATTATCCGTATGACGAAGAACTTAAACGAAGACAAAGTAGCCCAACTCGACAGGGTAAGTTCCAAACAGTAACTGTACAGCTGTACAAGATGGCTTTGGTTCACCCCTTGGAATTGATATTTCTATGTTAGTCATGGTTGATAATTTATGCGTATAAAATATTTAAACCCGACATTTTAAATACATGTATATCCAGAATTTTTTTTATAAAGTTTAAGGGTCGATTGATTGCATATATTAGTCTATTATTCATTCTAGGTAGGAGACCCAGTTTGGAGCGACAGACCAGCTTTGATCATGAGCGTAGCAACATGGAGTATGCACATGATTATGGTGATGGTCTTTATTCATATCCATATCAGTCCGGTGATGCTGGTGATTATTACTATGCTGAAAAAGAGGAAAATTACTATGGTGGTCAACAGGGTCGCTACGGACAATGGGGAGATTCTCACATCGGTGACAGTGGGGATAAAGAAGTACATTGGCATGATAAGTGGGACAGTGCAGTGGTTCCGGATGTGCCAAAGCGGATTCATGATATCGATCACTCGGATTTGAGGAGCAGTTTAGAATTGACAAATTACCATGACGAGTTTGTGGAAGAGTTTCCTGTGGAAGACATCGATGTTCTCTCTGTGGTTATGCCAGATAGGATTGAAACTGAACCGATGATGGAGCTGAGAAATGACATCGTTGATATAAAAGTAGAATCAATAACAGTTGGACCAAAACCCACACCAAGAATGCGCTGGTTGAGTGCCTTCAATAAAGTTTGTGCACAACTGAACGTGAGTTAAATATATATATATATATATATAAATACATTTTATTTTTTGATGGGATATTTGTGGGATAGTTCTCTGCGTTTAGTGCATTGCATCCTTGAAATTACATTGACAGTACATTAACAGTAGGCCCTATGGATTATCACATGGTATAGGAAGATTAACAGTGCATACCAAAAAGTAATTGAACCTTGCATGATTGTCAATCTTTACCAATTAACTGGTTTTTTAAACATACAAGTGTTTCCCATCCTCCTCGTTAAAGTCCCAAATACGGAAAATATAACTAAATTGTGATTTGGTGACCATCATGACCAGACTGCTTATTCTGAGAATCACCCTGCCAAATGGTACTTTGTACTGACTGCAGGGTAAAGAATTGAATTAAATTTAAAAACGGAAGGAAAAATAACGGCAAAACCGGTTTGTTCAATTAAAGCAGGACATTTTTTTCAGATATTTTTTTAATGTACAGTATATAAAACATTAACAACGGATATTAATTTCAAAGAATAGTTGTAAAACTGGCAGTTTAAACTGCATGAAAAGTAAAGCACTGTAAAGCTGTTTATACACTTATTTAAATATAATCAACAGAGTTTGGCATTAAGGAAGAGTAGGCTAAAGCATATTCCATTAAGTTCTATTTTTTTAAACTAGTAATAAGTCATTATGTAAGGCTGTGGTGGACACATGGTCTAAATAGGTCATCTGGTGCCAATAGTTTGGTTTGAATAGATGCAATACTACTTTCAAGCGAATGGCTACATAATACATGTATGTCAGAGTACATCTCTGCATGCATCAATCAAATCGGATGAAGTGTTGTACGCTTTGAAAAACTAAAATATGGACTTGGGGTTGTCAAAACCAAGCAGATATTATAATGGAATGTCTTTCCAGCTCGCTGCGACCTTCTCTAGTTTAGTGCAGTATTTAATAGCATAATTCCACTTGGGCGGAACAATACTGGCACTCGGCAGATTATCCTTTCCAGAGTGTGTGAGACTCTAGGAATTACCATACACGAGTTCTCTACGAATGTCTTGTTTAGCACTGTACATTCTTTACATGCCTGTATTTTAGCCTACTTTTTTCTAATATGGCTTTCTTCATAGTTTCACTCTTTGTTCTTTTTTGTTGGTGCACCACTCTGCCCCCTGCTTTATCATAACGTGATAAAACTACTAACCCACCATGGAAGTTTAATGGAAGCTCCTTTTGGAGTTCCTTTGATGTTTGTTTAGCCAGGTTGTGTCCAGTTAGTGTTAGCCGGAATTTGTCGAGTTTCCTCATACACCCAAGTGACCTAAGGTATTTCATTTCAATAGCCATATTCTGGAAGTAAAATCTGGAGCAATTCTTGTCTCCGTGGATAATTTTCCAGTTATACAGAACATGTTTGTATCAAGGGATAGTCTACCTAGCCTCCATTGATCCCCATTTCAAGCGGGTTAGTAGGTGTTAAGCAAATATACCACATCATTTGCATGCATGATGTGTCTAAATTTCTAATCCACGCCATGCGTCTATGATCACATCAGTCCAAGTTTTATGATGTATATATGTCTTAGATCTGTGTTTCGCAGCCTCTTACTCCTGTGGACCAGTGAAAATGGCAAAAAAAAAAAATATTTCGCTGACCTGCGGAAATACAAAAATATATCAAATGTGACCTTAGCATTTACTTTCATAAAAAAGTTGGCATCCTTCTACTTTTACTTATGTGGCTGATTATAAGCTCTTACAAAATGTGGTTATCCAATTATATGAGTAAGGAAATCCTTGCAATGAAGATTTTCAATAATTATCCGATAAAGATGGAATATCTAATGATCCCCCTATCATCAGGCTTTTTGTACAATGTATGTTGACTGTAGAATACTGAGTTGAATTGAATAATCATACTGTAGGTGGAACTCACGCACATTCCTAAAACTAATTAAGACATGCATTCGCGTTCAAATAACCAATAATCATTAGTAGTCTAGCTTACAGGGTACGTGGTGTTGCAAAGGTGGAAAATTTGAAAAGCTGTGTTCCGGTCGCTATAAGTATCTCTTACTGTACATGTAATTCCATCGAAAAGTAAGAGTTTTGGTTGGTCTAAATTATATGCCTTACATATACTCGAAGCCAACATGGTAAAAATTTGCTAAAAATTCCGATTTTGTTCATAGAACTCATGATGATGCGACCTTAAGTTGTTGTGTAAGCCTACACGTACTAACTCTTAAGCCCTGTCATAACAGGTTTACTTTGGCAGTCGCGGAGTCACGTGTACAAAATGAATGGATTGATTGACTGTAATCAGTTAGCATGTCGCGAAACTACTGGCTGAGTACCCCACTTCTGTTCGCGAGCCATTCTGGAAGCTCAAGTTCATTCCAAAGTTGTTATAACGTATTGCCACAGTAGGGCTATACGTAATTATATGGTATTGCTGTTGAAAAATCGATTTTTACAACACGTGTTTCTTAAGTATTTATTGGTTATTCGATCGTTCGTACATATGTTAATTAGTTATTGAAATGCGCGTGAGATTCGATCTTGGGCCAATTTATAGAGGTCTATTTTGTCACGTCACGTCGAAAATAACTTCCTGATCAAATATTGAAAGATGGACAGCAAGAAACTAGGATCAGCAACAAATCAGTTTCACGTTTTCAAAATAAATAAAGCACAATTTTGATCTCTTGTCAAATCCATTTTCTGATGGTTCGACGTCTACGGGAATATTTCGAAGATATTTAATTTTAGGCATAGGCTACAATTAAATTCTCTGTCTATACATGTAGATAATAACACCATTTAGTTTACATGGTCGGCTGACGTTTAAGGGTGAGAACACACTGAATGCTTATTGCAGGCGCTTATCACTCGGCGTACACTAGCGCCACCAATCGGGATAAGAATGTGGCATGCTTTTTAAATGAAGGCGCTGTGATGATGTTTCACTGATCTCGGAAAGTAGCGAAGAGATGCAAAAATTACTAGATGTGGCTGGGCAATTTTGTTCCGATTCTGGGCTGGAATTTGGTGAGGACAAATGTTTGTCCTCACCAAATTCATTATAAGTTGTTTGTAATGGTGGACAGTTAATTCCTGAGAATGTTACTTGGCAACTGAATGGACACACAGTAAAGCAAGTGGACAAATGTGGATAGCTTGGAGTGGTACTAACGAAGGGAAACAAGTAGCCTATTTGTCTCTCATGGAAGAGAAGGTCCTACTTAAAGCTCAACGAAGAGGGGGGCTACTTCGAATATTTGCTTTCAAGTCCTTTTCCCAATATGAAATTGTTTGGGGTGTATGGAAGGGCGTGGGGGTCCCAGCCGTCTCCTATGCTTATGATGTGCTTTGTATTAGCCTGAAGGTATTAGCTTCACAGCAGTGGAAGCAACTGCAGGGAGAGATGGACTGATCATCCTTTAAAATTGGTGAAATGGTGAGCAAGCTTTCATACATGCGCAGAATTTGGCACTTAGATAAAGGTTACCCAGTGCAGCAGGTATACAAGCTCTTGCATGGACAAGGATGGGAGACTCAGTCGCTTAGGAAAATGAAGAGTTTCGGCTGCCTTTCAGATACTGACACTCTTAGCAAAGGACAATGGTCCAGATCTGAGGCATCAATAAAAATCCTTGTGCAGAAGTGGGAAGAGCACATATGGACTACAGGAAAGAGTGACAAAAGTACTCTAACAATCTATATGAGTATAAGGACTAGATTGGCAGGGAGTCTATGTATGCCAGTTCTTACGAAAGTGCCCTTCCGTTTCGAGTTAGGGCTGGCTCCTTAAAGGTGAGTCCGATGGCAAATGAAGGTACAGTGTAGTTCCAAATGTGTGCTAATTACTTATACGTCCAGTTTTCCAGAAAAAAACATCGGAAAAAAGAAATGTACACTCACATTGCCGACTTATTCCCTCTGCCTTAGGATTCTTTGTTAAATTGAAATTTTCCCGTAGATTAAATTGCGAGCAAACACGCGTTTCAATTTTGGCGCTTCCCGCCAAATTATCCATTACTTTCGCATGGCGTCCAGGCGAAATTAGTCGATAATCGAAACTCGTGTTTGCTCGCAAAATAATCTACGGAAAAATTTTAATTTAACAAAGAATCTTAAGGCCGAGGAAATAAGTCGAGGATGTAAATGTAATTTAAATTTCTTTTTTCCGATGTTTTTCTGGAAAACTGGACGTGTTTGAAATTTTGGTAATTAGTTTACATGTAAGTACAATTTTAATTAGCACACATTTGGAACTATCCTCATTTGCCTTCGGACTCCTCCTTAAAAACCCATAAGCGTATGGCAAAAATAAATGGAGTTGAAGAATCCTCCAACTTGTGTGGTGGTGGCGTAGAGGATATTCATCATGTACTTTCTACATTCCCAGCACTGGAAAATCATAGTGGGTATATGGAAACTGTCTCAACTGAAGAATGGTTGGTGTTTGCAGGGGACGGATACCATAAGAAAAATGCGATTCAAGCAGCTATAAGGTTACTAATGGGGTGGCATAAATTAAAGGAGAAAGCCAAATTGTCATGTTTGCTGTCCAACGCAGGGAAGTGTAGCCACTGTAGAAACCATCGATGAGGGGATGAGCTTATAAGGAGCGCTTATTTTTAAGACACAGAGTGGCACACAGATCAGTATTGGTCAAAAGTGTAGCCATCAATTGCTATGCGGCATATGCCACCTGTGTTGGCTTCCCAAAATCGTGTCCCGCACTCATCACGAGGTGCTAATGCGCATGTGAAAGGTTTTATGCGTAACTAGCGGTAATACCCGGCTTTGCCCGGGTAAAAAATGTTGTTTGATTTCCTAACCCCTTTTAATGCGATCAGGAGTTAGATTTAGCTGACCTTTATCGCCAAAAGATGGCGCCATATGACCTGGACGGAACCAGGAGGG